>JAQQSK010006423.1:0-14439 GCA_028658325.1 Potorous gilbertii
TGGAGGAAATCTGGAGAGCTTGAACTTTTCTGCCCAACTGCACCATCTTCACAGAATCCCTTCCCAGAATTAGAACTTTGAAAGAAAAAGTTAAATGAAGTAGCAGAGGAAACAGAGAGAAAAACTATTCGAGAGAAAGACCTCAAATTTCTGTTTTCAGAGTTAGGTAAACGACTACAAAATACATAACAGTTAAGTCAAGTAGATGAATACGATCTTGAAAAAGATAGATATGATGGAACTCTGGAGGAAATTGAATGGGAATAGAATAGAAAGAAGAAAATAAATAGAACTTTTCCCTAGTTGTTACAAAAATTGATTATGTATTACGTCACGAAAACCTCACAACCAAATACAGAAAATAATTAATGTTAAATGCATCTTGTCAGACTGGGAACTCAGAGTTTAAAGAATGAATGTTGAGAACTGTATTTGCATGAAACTGTAAAATAAGAAATAGAAGTAATGGGGTACATAAATATCTTGCCCTACAAGAAAAGGGAAGATGTGGATAAAGGAGGGGAGGGGTGTGATAGAAGCAAGGGCAGATAGGGGACAGGGTAGTCAGAGTGCACGGTGTTTCAGGGTGGGGGAAGGGAGAGACAGGGAGAAAATTTAGAATGCAAAATCTTGTGGAAATGAATGTTGCAAACTAAAAATAAATAAAGAAAAGAAAGATTAGATGGGGATAAGAGAGGATATGGGTGTGATAGAAGGGAAGGTAGATTGGTGGAATTGGTAATCAGAATGCATGCTGTCATGGGGTGGGGAGAGGGCAGAGATAGGAAGCAAATTTGTAAATCAAAACCTTGTTGAAGTGTCTGTTGAAAAATGAAAATAAATAAATAAAATTAAATTTGAAAAGACACAGCAAAGAACCCTGACAATGAAAAGTCACTGTGGCAACAGGATAGATTGTTCATTAACACACAAAAAGAGAGCAATACCAGAGTAATTACATATGAACCATCCAAAGGGAATATGAATTCGTCTCAAGTTCAAAAGGACCCATGAGAAAGAATTTTAAAAGTCAAGTAAAAGAAGTAGAAGAAAAATGGGGGAAGGGGGAGTGTCATGCAGGACATATGAAAAAAAATAGCCAACAGATTGGTAAAAAAATTTACAAACATTGATAGAAGAAAACAATTGCTTTAAAATGGAATAGCCAAATTAAAAAAAAAAAAACCAGAATCCACTGAAGATAACAACCGCTTTGCAGGTAGACTTTTCCAAATGGAAATGAAGGTATAAAAGTTAACTGAAAAGAATAATTACTTAAAAATGAGAGTTGATGAAATGGAGGTAATCGAATGAAAAAATAGAAGAAAATGTGAAATACCTCATTTTAAAAACAATTCACCTTTAAAATAGCACCAGGAGAGATAATTTAAAAATTATTAGACTACCCGAAAGGAATGAACAACAAAAGGACTTAGGATTTTTCAAGAAATTTTCAAGGGAAATACTTCAGATGCTTTAGATATGGGAGTTACCATAGCCATTGAAAGAATCCACTGATTACCTCCTGAACGAGATCCCAATGTGAAAACTCCAAGGAATATAGGAACCAAATTCCAGAATTAGCAAGTCAAGGAGGAAACAGTGCAAGCAGACAGAACGAAACAATTAAAACATCAAGGAGCCTCTTTCGGGATTACACAAGATTTAACAGCTTCTACTGAAATATATCAGATGGCTTGGAATATAATATAATCTGGAAGAAAAAAAACTTGGATTACAAGAAAGGACATACAACAAAGCAACAGTGATCATAATCTTCCCTGAGAAAAGAAAAAAAAACATTCAAGGAAATTCGGTGACTTTCAAATTTTACTGATGTAAGGACCAGAAGTGAACAGAAAATTTTATCTTCAAATTCAAGATTTAAGACAACCATAAAAAAGATTTTAAAAAGGAAAGAAAAAATATTTTAGAGTTCACTGGGAGGTGGAGCCAAATTGATGGAATGAGAGCTCGTATTTACCCTAACCTCTAAGACAAACTCCTTCAGACTACCTCTAAAATATAGAATATGAACAAATTTTAGAGTTGCTTAATGTATACGAGACAGAGTGTGGCAGATTTCCAACCAAGGACAGTCTGGAAGGTCAACGGGAAGGATCTGTTGCAGGGGGCAGGAACACCCTACAGTGCACAGGCTGTACCAGCGCAGATCACACCATGACAAAGTTGAGCAGAATGCGCTAGGTGGTCTGAAGCTGCAACAGTGTGGATTCTCTTAAATTCCTTAAATCTAATCGAATGGAGCAGGTGGAAGCTAATGACTATGAAAAATCAAGAAATTATCAAACAAACTCAAAGGAATGAAAAAATAGCAGACAATGTGAAATATCTCATGAAACAAACAACTGACCTGGAACATCGATGCAGGAAAGACAATTTTAAAATTATGGGATTAACTGAAAATTAAGATCAAAAAAGAGCTTAGACATAAACATCCAT
Source organism: Potorous gilbertii (assembly GCA_028658325.1). Taxonomy (NCBI): domain Eukaryota; kingdom Metazoa; phylum Chordata; class Mammalia; order Diprotodontia; family Potoroidae; genus Potorous; species Potorous gilbertii. The sequence goes on from JAQQSK010006423.1 coordinate 2,464, forward strand.
GAAATTATCAGGGAAAACTGTCTTTATATTTTAGAACCGGAGGGTAAAATAAATATGGAAAGAATTCACCGATTACCTCCTGAAAGAGATCCGAAAAGAAAAACACCTAGGAATGTTGTGGACAATTTCCAGAGTTTCCTAGTTAAGGAGAAAATATTGCAAGCAGCCAAGAAGAAACATTTGGAAGTATTGTGGAAATACAATCAGAATAATACAAGGTTTAGCAGCTTCTACATTAAGGGATCAGAGGGCTTGGAAAAAGATATTCCAGAAATCAAAAGAGCTAGGATGAACACCAAGAATCACCTACTTAGCAGAATTGAGTATAATACTTTAGGGCAAAAATTCAAGGAAGAATTTAGGGCAAAAAATATTCAATGAAATAGAGAAATTTCAGGTATTCTTGATGAAAAGACCAGAGTTGAATAGAAAATTTGACTTTCTAACACAGGAAATTAGAGAAGCATGAAAGAGGAAACAGGAAAGATAAATCATAAGGGATTTACTAAAGATGAACTGTTTACATTATTACATGGAAACATAATATTTACAACTCTGGTGACTTTTCTCAGAATTTGTGTAGTTAGAGGTATTATACACATATAGGCAGAGGGCGCAAAGTGAGTTCAATAGGAAGGCATGATCTCTAAAACAATAGAATCAAGAGGTGGGAGAGTCATATATTGGGAGAAGAATGGGAGAAATGGAATGGGGCAAATTATCTCTCATAAAAGAGGCAAGAAAAGGCTTTTTCCTTGGAGCGGAAAAGGGGAAAGATGAGAGGAAAAAAGTGAAGGTTACTCTCTTCTCATTTGGCTCAAGGAGGGAATATCATGCACACTCAATTATGAAAATCTATCTTACGCTACGGGACAGTAGAGGAGAAGAGAAGAATTACAGTAAGGGGGGATGATAAAAGAGAGGGTAAATGGGAGGAGGAGGCAATTAGAAGTAAAGACTTTTAGGGAGGGACGAGGTAAAAAGTGAAAAAAGAATAAATGGAGGGCAGGATAAGATAGAGGGAAACAAAGTTAATCTTTCCAAATATAACTTTTATGGAAGTCTTTTGCACAACTACACAACTGAAACCTATTTTCAGTTGTTTCATAACTCAGTGAGGATGGGTAGGGAGGGAGGAGAGCAGAGTAGATGAAACTCAGTTTTAAAAATGAATGCTAAAAAATGTTTTTACATGCAACTGAGTAATAAGAAATGCAGGCAATGGGGTACAGAAATGTATCTTGCCCTACAAGATAAACACGGAGATGGGGATAAGGTAAGGGAGGGGTGTGACAGAAAGGAGGGAAGATAGGGGGAAGGCGTAATCAGAATGCATATAGGGTTTGGGGAGGGGAGTAATGGGGAGAAAGTTTGGAACTTAAAATTTGGGGGAAATGGACGTTGAAAACGAAAAATAAATGAAGAGAGAGGGAATAAATAAATAAATTAATTAGTAAACAAGTAAATAAATGACTAACAAGCAAATGAATAAACAAACAGAAACTAATAAATGATTGAATGAAATGAATGAATAAACAAAAAGAAAAAAGAAAAGAAGGATTTCTAAAAACAAAATTAGAGAAACAGAAAAAAAACTGGCCAAAGATTTTAAAATATATAAAAAAGAATTAAGTGAAGAGAACAGATCCTTAGAAAGGAAAATTGGGGGGACCAAATCAGAATGGTTGAGTAGAAAGATGCACATACTCTAGCTCTTCCCCCACAGCCCATAAAATACCGTAACAATCATTATAAAAGGGAGACAGAGCCAAGATAGAGGAGTGAGAGCAACTGCTCACCTAAGCTCTTAGACAAACTCCCTCAGATATGTCTAAAAAGAAAATGTGACCAAAATTTGGAGGTGCAGAATCAAATAGCAGTCAGACTGTGACTGTTTCACACCCCAGAACAGAATGGAAGATCGACAGGAAGAATCTGTTCTACAGGGATGGAGAAGCATATAGTGCACAGCCCAGAGTTCCTGCCAAGACAAGGCAAAGATGGAAAACCCCAGGGAAGTCTGAGGAAGGGGCAACATAGCAGGATAGCTTCTTAGGACGAGAGTCCACAGGAGTCAAGTGAGAGCTGTGGAAGGAGGCCCAGTTATCTGCAGCAGTTGTGTCAGAGGCTTTCAGCTTGCAGATTAAATGTCTGTAAGTCATCTAGTCGAACTTCTGGGAATCAAAACAGTGGAGTGACCAGTAAATTCTACCTCCTCCTCCCCTTGCTGATCTTGAAAGAATCGTAATATATTTCCCCAGAAAAAGCCTGCATCAGTGGTAGCAACAGAAGGGGTAAACATTCTCAAGCTAGAAAAATCGCTAAAGAATATTCCTTTTACTGTGGCAGAGGACTGAGCTGGCCCAGACAGCTGGAATTAAGTGGGGTGGAGACTTGCACTAAGACCCACATATGCCTAAGCACTCCAGGGTAAATGGAAAGACACTACATTAGCCAGGATCACCAAGCACTGATCTTGCCTTTGCTCTAGTTCAGCTGAGGAGATGTCCTGTGACCAGAACACCCCTCCCCAAAATTTGACAAGCTAGCTCCAGGGTTAATCCAGGGAAACACTAACAGAATTCATCAATTTGCAAAAACCAGCTCAGCACCAGGTTCTTCAGCATCTAGTTGAAAAAACCAGAGGCCAAAACACACAAATCTTCACCATCATGAGCAAGAAGCAAAGGAGGAAGGAAAAGACCATAGAATCTTTCTATGGGTAAAAGGACCAAAACAAGAACATCAAAGAGGTCAGGACTGAGACTGTACTCCCATATGAAACTTCAGAATGGGCTATGAACTGCTCCCATGCACAAAGAGGACTCCTGGTACAGCTGAAGAATGAAATAGAAGAAAAATGGCCAATGAATTTAAAAGCAAGAAAAAGAATTCACTGAAGAGAACCATTCTTTAGAAAGGAAAATTTGACAAATGGAAAAGGGAGCACGAAACATAACTGGAGGAAATATTCCTTAAAAGGAATAATTGAACAGATAGAAAAGGAGATGCAAAAATTAAATGAAAAAAATAATTTGATGAAAATTAGAATTGGGCATGTTAAAACTAATGAATCAATGAGACATCAAGAATCAGTCAAATAAAATCTAACCATGAAGAGAAGGTGGAAGACAAAGTTTTAGGAACAACTGTCGAGTATTATTCTTACTGCTAGGAAATAAGAAATACAGGTAATGGGATATAGAACGTTATCTGGCCCTACAGGACAAAAAGAGAAGATGGGGACAAGGGAAGGGAGGTCTGTTAGAAGAGAGGGCAGATTGGTAATAGGGCAATTAGAATGCTTGGCGTTTTGTGATGGGGTAGGGGAGAAATGGGGAGAAAATTTGGAACCAAAAATTTTGTGAAAATGAATGTTAAAAGTTAAAAAAATATATATTTTTTAAAAGAATGAAAAGATAGGAGAAAATGTAAAATATCTAACTGGAAAAACAACTGACCCGGAAAATTGATCCAGCAGATAATATTGTCCTACCAGAAAGCCATGATGAGAAAAGCTTCTGGGTAATATCTTCTAAGAAATCATCAAGGAAAACTGCCCAGAAGTGCTAGATCCAGAGTGAACAATAGTCTTTGAAAGAATCCACTGCTCATCACCTGAAAGGGATCCCAAACTAAAAACACCAAGAAATATTGCTGCTAAATTCCATAACTATCAAGGTAAGGACAAAATACTACAGGCAGCCAGAAAGAAACCATTCAGATATCGAGGAGCTACAGTCAGAATCGCACAGGTCCTTGCAGATTATACATTAAAAAATCAAAGAAACTGGAATATGGTATTTTGCAAGGCGAAGGAGCTGGAACTAAAACCAAGAAAGTTCAGCATAACATTTCAGGAAAGGAGATGGACATTCAGTGAAACAAGGGATTTCCAGACCTTCCTGATAAAAAGACCAGAATTCAATAGAAAATTCGATCTTCAAGCACAGATCTCAAGAGAAGCGTAAAAAGGTAAACAGGAGAAAAGAAAACTTGTTACTAAATTTGGGCAAACTGCCTTCCTGTAAGGGAACATGACACTCGTTAATTTTGAGAATTGTATGTCTATTATGAAATATAAAAGGCATATACAGAGATAGAGGGAATAGGTATAAAAAAATTATGTTACCATAAACATTTGATTTAAGCATGTGAAGGGATTGTAATAACATGTGAAAAGGCAGAACAGGAAGCAGTGCAAAATTATATTACAGTAGAGAGAAAGCGGGGTGGGAGAAGATGAGTATTGTTTAATAGTTACTTTTATCTGATTTGGTTCAAGGAGAGACAAACAAACAATTAAGTACGTAAATCTAACTAGCTCTATAGGCAGCCGGACGGGAAGGGGGAAAGAAAGGGGAGGGGAGGCTAAAAGGGAGGAAAGAAGTAGTAAGAGTAAAAGGCAGTAAAAGGGAGGGCAGCTGAAAGAAGGAAGGGAAGACTGCGGGAGGTAGTGCTAAATAATTAAAATTCCCTTGTTGAGAGGAAGGGAGAAGGGAGAGCTAAAACACAAATAGTGGGAAAGAGGATAGAAAGACACAGATGGTAATCATAACCGTGAATGTGAATGGGATGAATTCTCACATAAAATGAATGCAGATAGTCGAATGAGTTAAAAACCATAATCCAACAATATGTTGCTTACAAGAAACACATTTGAAACTAGGGGATAAATGCAAGTCAAAGTAAAAGGTTGGAGCAGAATGTTTTGTCACTCATATGAAGGAGCAAAAGCCCTGCCACAAAGCTCAGACCTTTGCAATGCTCGAATTCCTAGTCCAGAAATGAAAAGGTCTTAAGAATATTATTGAGTGATGGTTGCCCGGTTCCCAGCTGTGCAGAAAAGTATGGATGTATTGGAAACATATATTCTAGGTCAATAATTATTGAATTCTGATGAGAGGTGAGCTCTTTTAAGAGATCTTTATACACAATATCCTTTGGCTTCTATTTACAACTTGAAAATTGATGTTTTACATGATATTGCTCTGTTAAGAATTTCCATATTTCACCACTCCTTGTCCAACAGCAGAATGCATTTTTCCATGTCCAAGTTAATCTTCGACCTTCCTGGTGTACTTAACCTTTTCCATACTGAAGTTACATCTTTGAGACAAGGAGTGAATTCTTCATAATTAAGCTTCCAGTGTGTATTTAGCAAATCATTTTCAGAAGCTTGCAGTTTCTGATTTTCTTTCTCCATTCTGAGTAGCAGGATTTGCTGCAGAGTTTCCTTTTTCCATAGCTGCCAGAGTTTTTGGGACATTCGTTTATTCTCCTTTATTGCATGGTCAAAGAGGCCATCCTGACAAGTTGCCTCCATTGGGGAATGAGGGAGAAGATCTCCCAGTTTGAAATAATCTTCATATCTATTAGGAGAATCGCACCTTTTGTGTAAAGTGTCCACTCGAAGGAAGATCTGTTGCTTCCATGAATGCCACTGGGTCTTCAAAGGGCTCTCAATGTTACTATCATGGTGGTGTGTCTTTGATTCAAAGTCCCTTCTAAATTCCCGCCCAGGTAACAGCTGAACAGGCTTCTCAGTCGACTGGTTGTCTCAGTCACTGGAGAGGACAACCAAGGATCTCAAGTGCCTGAAAGAACCTTTTTGGAGGTATGGAGTCTCTTTATCACTCCCAAATATCTCTTTACTGGTGTTACTTAATGTAATTGACACAGAGCTTTCCAGATCCATACTCTCAGAATGTTCTGGCCAACCTCTGGCTTTATTGCCCCAGGATAATATACTTTCTGTAGACTCTATTAATGATCTCTTTGATTCATTTTTCAGCATGTCCAACATAAACCGAGTGGCACTGATTGGTAATTCATTTTGAATCATCGCTGCTGAATATGTGTTACCTGCTTTCCTTACCCAATATGAATGTGGTCTTTTCTTTTGTTTTTCTTCACATAAACATCTCAGGAAAGGTATAACCAATTCGTTCTCCTTTTGCTCGTTTCTTGGGCCTATTTTCTGAATGTTTCCCCAAAATAATTGCTTGTTCTTGGTTATTTAGTGTTGTGAGGTGCTTCTGGAGCACCAGCTTAGTTTTGGAAGAAGACATACCTTCTATCCTTTCACAGAGTTTGTGTAGGCATTGTGTAGGGCATCCTTCACACTGATGCATTGGAAGTTTGGAGGTCTGCTGCACTGCTGCAAAACTAAAAGTCTGTTAAAGAGTCATCATAGTTTAAAGAACCAAGGCTTCATTGTGCACTGAAAAATGTAGCAAACAAAATGAACACTTTCATTTTCTTAAGACTCCCTGCAGATGATACCAAAGTTACCCACGTTTCGATTTCCACGAGAGCAAAAGAAAATCTACTTAAAGTTTTTCTCCAATGATATTATTTTTTGGTGTCAGGACTGATGAAGTAAACTTATGACTGCCTTATTGTGGATAACATAGTCCCAATCTCTTCAATGTCTGTTGATTGTACGATATTATGTCCAAATATATTTGAATGTCATTTTCCTCAAAAGAGCTACCAAAAAGTACACACTTTACTGCTTCTGTGGCTTACATTTTGAAATTTCTTCCTAAAAGCCAAAGAACACAGTCCAGGTTGAGAGAAAGATTTCCCAATTGATTTTCTGTCCTGTTTCACATTGCCTTCTGGTTGGAAGACCAATCAGAACTTATCAGTTAAGGAAATCCCCACCTTAGTATTTAGAGTGTCAGCATTCTGGGACAGCAAGTCCATCTCAGCTTTCTGCAGTAGCTAACACGATAAAATTTTCAACACTTGCATCTATTAGCGCTACAGGAGACTTTTTGTGAGACACAGTTACTATTTCACAGAACAGTATATCAAACTTAATAAAATTAAATACTTAAGTTTCAGAAAAAGAAATGGAATAATACATCAGTGATCTCCCTAAGGAAAAAGAAAATATCTTGGGTCAGAAGTATTCACATCTGAATTCCATTAAATAAAGAATAATTTATTCGGTATTATATTAATTTTTTAAAAAGGAGAAGGAATCTTACCTAATTTTTTTATGACATAAGTATGTTGCTGATAGCTAAACCAGGAATAACTGAAACAGAGAAAGAAAATTATAAAACAATATCCCGAATGAGTAAGAATTTGAAATTTTAAATAAATGGTAGTAGAGATTACAGAAATAATCTTTAAGATAACATGTTTTGACCACGTGGGATATATTCCAGGAATGCAGGGATGGTTTAAAAAAAAGCTAAAAGGAATCATATGACTATCTCTACAAATGCAGAATAATTGTTTGTCAAAATACAGCACCCATTCCTTTTAAAAACAGTAGAGAACATTGGGATAAATGGAGTTTTTATTAAAATAGTAAGTAGCATCTATCTAAAACCATCACCAAGCACTCACTGTAATGAGCATAAGCTAGAAGCACTCCAGATGAGATGAAGGGTAAAGAAAACATGTCCCTTTTCACCACTATTTTTCAACATTGAACTAGAAATGAACTGGAAAAGAAGAAAACTTTAGTAATACGAGAAGAAAAAGAAATTTAAGTATTTAGAACAGGCAAAGTGGAAAAAAAGCTATTACTCTTTGCTAATGATAAGATGGTATATTTAGAGAATCCTGGATGATCAATTAAAAAACTACTTGAAAATATGAACATTAAGAAAGTTGCAGGATATAAAATAAATCCATATAAATCGTCAATATTTCTACATATTACTTATAAATCCTGGAAGAAGAAATTGAAAGAGAAATTATTTATCTATAAATAATATAAAATATTTGGGAGCCTACCTGCCACAACAATCCAAGCAGCTCTATGAAAAGAATTGCAAAGAATTTTTCACACAAATAAGGTCAGATTTTGATAACCGGGAAAAATATCAGTTACTCACAGGTAGGATGAGATAATGTAATAAATGAAAATTCCATCTAAGTTAGTTTACTTATTCAATGTCATACAAATCAACCTACCAAAACATTATTTTCTGTAGCTGGGAGAAAAACAATAGCAAAATTCGTCTGGAAGAACAAATGGATAAAAATATCAAGGCAATTAAAGAAAATAAAATACAAAGGAAGGTGGGCTAGACACACCAAGAATAAAGCTATATGCTTAACAGTAAGTCATCAAAAGTATTTGTTAGTGACTAAGAAATAGGGTGGTGGATCAGTGAGATAGATTAGGTACAAAAATAAAAACACCATGACGGAAAAAAAGAAGAAAAGATAAGCAGCCTGATATCGGGAAAAACAAAACAAAACGCTCTAAAGGCTGACATGAACTTATGTGAGCAGAACTGGAAGCACACTGCAAAGAGTAATGTCAAGATTGTAGGCTGAAAAATTATCAATGACTTAGCTTTACTCAGAAAAATAACAATCCAAGAAAATTCCCAAGGAATCATGGGGAAATATTCAATCTACATACAGAGAAAGAAATCATATCATCTGAATAAACACTGAAGCATACCATTTTTTCTTTTTCATTCTTTCATTCTTTTTTTGTTAATGTTCGCAAAGTACCAATATAGAAATGTTTTATTCATTTTATTTGACCACGTGCCAAGGGTCAAAAATTTAGTAGATATTTCAGAGTGAATATACTCAGATTTTTCTCATTCCTTGCTCAATTCTCTACCTAAAGTATCACTTAATTGCCTTAAGAATTGGGGAAAAAGAAGACCAAATTACCAAAAGAAAGCAATATTGGAAAATTCACAACAACAGAAAAGATAATAAAGCAAATTGTTATAAGTTTGCTCAAATATATGCCAACAAATAGAAAATTGGCATTGTAAAATATTTAAAACAGTGTTTATTTTTCTTTGTTTAAATCAAAATAAACAGAAGAAATAAATATAGTATATTACCCATTCTAAAACTAAAAGAGAATAGAATAAGTAACAAATGAATTTCAATAGAGCAGAAGACAGAACAAGACTTAGAAGTGAATGATGTCATTCTTAGAAAGATTATGTCTAATATTGGTTTTTTTCTGAAATAGAGAAAGAAGGCATCTTATCAGTCTCTTTCTGTGAGACAAATCTGAGAAGGAAGGAAAGCTACTAAGATTTGTAATAGTCATTTTTAGAAAAAAATTAAATAAAATTTTAGTAAAATGACTACAGGAATAAGTTAATAAAATGACTATACTCGATTACAGATTACAAATTTGACTTCAAATATTTCCTACATAATCACCTCACCTTTCTGTGTCTTAATTTCCTCCTCTATAAAGTGGAGAAGATGAACTAATGTATTTAAGTTTCTTTTCATTTTTAATCCCATGATTTGAGATGTGACACCTGTTTACTGTTTTTACGCATTTAATCATGGGGGAGGCAGATTACAATTTTTCTGTTTGGTCGTGTGGTGGGGAGGTGGGCAGACTGAACAGGCCCAGAGCCATGGAACCTCATTCTTCCCATTTCTTGAATGCAATATCAGTAACACTTTATCTTGTCTATTTCCCTTCGAAACAGGACCCTTCCTAGATCTGGGAAGCAAGTCAACAAGGAAAGATCTCTCAGGCTCATCAAAACTTTGGAGTGAATCTTTTTTCCAGCATGGAAACCAGCTTAGCAAGAAGAGGATGTAGTGCTGTAATTGACCTCTGAGGGACATCCCCACATTTAAGTGAATTCTCCACAGGACACTTCCCCAGTTTGGTTCATCACCCAAGCAGAGCAAGTAAAGAGGGATGGTGATTAGGAAGGGGGAGGAGCCAAGATAGCAGAGTAGAAACATTCACATATGCTAGTTCCAAACCCACAGCCCGTAAATTTCCTGTAAAATGAACTCCCACCAAGTTCTGGAGCAGTGGAAGCCACGCGGCATTGGAGTGGAGGAGATTTTTGTACCAGAGAGCTCGGAAAAAAAATGCCAAAAGTCCATCAGGCACGAGACAGGAGCGGAGCCTAGCCTGGCCTTGGCTGTGCAGCATGGAGAGGAGCATATCGGAGCAGGCTTCAGGAACGGAATGTCCAGCAGCTGCGAAGGTCCCGCCACCCACAGGTGCTACACGTCAGTGAGAGAGCCTTCTGGGCTGGCCAAGACAGGAGCAGGGTGTCTCCATAACCCAGACCCCCTCGGGAGGCAGAGGCGGAAACAGGGACAGTGGCAGACCCGGGCTCTCCAACCAGGCAGGAGCTCATATCCATTACAGAACGTCTCTGGATAAACCCCCTGAGGGAACTGAGCCTGGGAGGCGGCCCTGTCCCCATCTGAGCACCTGAACTTAGGAACACATTGAATAGTAGCTGCGTTTGCCACTGAAAGCCTTGAGGCTGGCGAGCAACATTTGAAACTCACACCACAAGTACTAGATGGGGGTGGAGAGGAATCTCACACATCAAGTAACTGACTGGGAAAATGCCCAGAAAAGGGGAAATAAAAAGAAGGTTACATTCTTGGTGACGAAATGTTTCTTCCTTTTCTTTCTGATGAGGAAGAAAAGTGCTTACCATCAAGTAAAGAAGTAGAAATCAAGGCCTCGGTATCCCAACCATCCGAAATAGATATCCAATGGGCTCAGGCCATGGAATAGCTCAAAAAGGTTTTTCAAAATCAAGTTAGATAGGTGGAGGAAAAACTGGGAAGAGAAATGACAGAGATACAAGAAAAGCATGAAAAACATGTCAATTCCTTAATAAAGGAGACCCAAAAAAAATGCTGAGGAAAATAACATCTTGAAAAACAGGCTAACTCAATTGGAAAAAGAAGTTCAAAAAGCCAATGAGAAGAATGCTTTCAAAAGCAGAATTAGCCAAGAGGACAAAGAGGTTCTGAATCTCTCTGAAGAAAATAGTTCTCTCAAAATTAGAATGGAACAGATGGAGGATAATGACTTTCTGAGAAATCAAAAAGTTACCAACAAAGCCAAAAGAATGAAAAAAAGTAAGATAATGTGAAATACCTCATTGGCAAAACAACTGACCTGGAAAATAGAACCAGGAGACATAATTTAAAAATTCTGGGACTACCTGCAAGCCATGATCAAAAAAAGAGCCTAGACATCATCTTTCATGAAATTATCAAGGAAAACTGCCCTGATATTCTAGAACCAGAGGGCAAAATAAATATTCAAGGAATCCACCAATCACCACCTGAAAGAGGTCCAAAAAGAGAAACTCCTAGGAACATTGTGGCCAAATTGCAGAATTCCCAAGTCAAGGAGAAAATATTGGGAGCAGTTAGAAAGAAATAACTCCAGTATTGTGGAAATACACTCAGGATAACACAAGATCTAGCAGCTTCTCCATTAAGGGATCAAACGGCGTGGAATAGGATATTCCAGAAGACAAAGCAACTAGGACTAATTCCAGTATTGCGGAAATGAAATCAGGATAACACAAGACCTAGATGCTTCTACATTAAGGGAACGAAGGGCTTGGAATAGGATATTCCAGAAGTCAAAGGAACTAGGACTATCACTAAGAATCACCTACCCAGCAACACTGAGTATAATACTTCAGTAGAAAATATGGTCCTTCAATGAAATTGAGGATTTTCAAGAATGCTTGATGAAAAGTTCAGAGCTGAATGGAAAATTTTACTTTCAAACACAAGAATAAGAAGCATGAAAAAGTAAACAGCATGGAGAAGTCACAAGGGACTTACCAAAGTTGAACTGTTTACATTCCTATATGGAAAGACAATATTTGAAACTCCTCAATTTTTCAATATCTGGGTAGTTGGTGGTATTACACACACACAAACACACACACACACATACACATACACGTACACACGTACACACACACATATACAGGCGTGCACGCACACACACACATACGCACATGCATGCACAGACAGAGACAGAGAGCACAGAGTGAATTGAATAGGAAGGGATCATATCTTAAAAGAAATCAAGGTAAATGGTGAGAGAGAAATGTAGTGGGAGGAGAGAGGGTGAAATGGAATGGGGTAAATTATCTCTCATAGAAGAAGCAAGCAGGAGACTTTTGGTGGAGGGAAAAAGAGGAGAGCTGAGAAAAATAACACATGAAG
>JAQQSK010006424.1:0-14439 GCA_028658325.1 Potorous gilbertii
CTGAAGTAGAACTAGATAGAATGATACCTGAGCTGGGATTGTATAAAAGCTAGCTGGGTCCATAAAATCATGACTTAGCAATCTAAGTATTGATACCCTGGACTTAGCACCCAAAGTATTGATACCTCAAGGATGAAATGTATTTCTAAAAAAGTACTAGCTGGGAATGAATGAGTAGACATCATCTCCTAGTAGAATTAGAGAAAGTTCCTCCACAATCCTATGAGTTACCTTTCCTCTAGTAACAGAAAAACATTTTGTGGTAGAGCAATACACTCTTAGCATTAACTTCAGTAAAGCATAGAAAGCAGAAGTATAAATGTGCTAAATGCACAAGACTGTGGGATAGTTAAAATGTTGGATGATATATTTAGTAGCTAAAAAGATCTCAATAGGCTGGAATAATGAACTGAATCTAACAGGTAACAACTAATGGTAATAAAGCCCTGCATTTGTACTTAGGTGAAAGTCAGGGGAGGATGTACTATTGTCCTAAAAGTATACTAGAGACCAGCAAGACAGAGGGAGGAAAAAGATAAGGAGGCAGGGAAAGGGGCACAAACTTAGAAAGAGAGACAATATACATGCACTTAGAACGGAAGACTTTGATGGAATATATACTGTGAGAGTTCTCTTACTCTCTCGGCTCAAAGCAAGGCAGCTAATAATATGTTAGGTATATTCATGCCAATCTCTTCCTTCAATATGCAGAGAAAATAATGAAAAGAATTACTGTTATGATTCTAGCAAGGAGGAGCTAGTTCCTGAAGGAGAAGAGAGGGAAAGTGCCCACTCTAAGAATCTGTGATAGAAAAAAACCAACATAAATATGCCAATATACATATTCAATTACAAGGAAACAGAATCCAAAAAGGATCAAAGCAAGTGTACATAGGATAGTAACATTATTTAAAGAAGTCAACCTAGGAGGAACAGGAAGTTCTAGAGAATGAAATTCCTAAGAAAATGTTTCAATTAAGAAGAAAAAGGAGAAAATATCTCCAGAGAATGGGGTGTTTACATTGGAAATTTGATGAACAGGTTTTAAGAAGATGGGAAAAGTTTAGCACAATACTATTAAAAATATTGTTCAAAGAAATAAAATTGAATAAACTTGTGCTAGTGATAAATATAAAGGATAACCACAAGGTTGGTTTTGAGTTGATTGGTACTTTTCCCTATATTGAGAGAAACAGAAGGATTGAAGAAGGGATGAAGTGGTTTCCTAGGATCTATGGGATGAAGAATACATCAACTAGTCAATGGTTAAATATTAAATGAGATTATCTAAATGAGATAACATTTGTAAAGCATTTAGCTCAATACCTGGTACATAGTAGGTACTGTATAAATGTGTATTCTATCCCTTCTCCTGAGTGCATACTATTCCCCAGGCTAAAAGCTAAACATACAAAGAAAGGCAAAAATTTAGCTCTTGCCACCAAGGAGTGAAAATGGACTATGGCAGAAAGCAGAACTCATTTTCTTTCTGTTTTCTCTGCCAATGAGAATAATCTCCAGATTTGAACAAAAGCACAAAAATGGCCACAAGAAAGTTAAAAACCAAAGGCATCATCCTAAGAGAACCTAGCTGCATAGTCAGCAAGTCCAAGGGTCAGAAAGAAATGGCAAAGACAATTGATGAGCCACTCTCAGGGATCTTTGAAACATCATCAATCCATCATCATTGCTTAGGTGCCAACATGGGGGAAAGGAAACAGGCCACTATACTGGAGAAATATCCTGATTTATTTTAAAGTGTGGGGAAAGAGGAGTTAGCAAACTAACATGTAATATGAAAGTAACATGTGACTTTGATTCCTGATTTCTGAAATTTTAGAATATATTTTAAATAGTTATTTATTACACATATTACACAAAAAGGAAATGAAATCAACAAAGATCATACATATCTTCATGTAGAGCAAGTGATGTCACATTAAGCTAATTCCCTTTTTTATTAAGGATCCTAGAACTGTAGATTAGGGGAATGCTATAGATTTAATTTACCTAGATAGCCTTTGATAAAATCACTGTGACTTTTCTTGGGAGCAAGGCAAAGAGTTAGGGGCTAGTTAAACATACAATTAGGTAGATCCAAAGCTGGGTGAATGGCTGGATCCAAGGAAGGACCACTAATGATTTTAGGCTAACTTGTAAAGAAGTCTCTAGTGCAACAGGGTTATCCTCTTAGCCCTGTTGACAATTCATCATTTTTATCAGTAACTTGGATAAAGGGATAATTATCTTACTTATCAAATCTGAAGATGATCCAAAGCCTGAAAGAATGGGGAACATGTTGGTTAGTCTTTTCATTTCTACCTCTTTGACATCTTTTGCATTTGACCCCTTCTCTCAACTCACACAGCCACCACTCTAGTTCAGGCCCTCCTCATTTCTTGCCAGGGTTATTAAAATATCTTTCTAATTGGTCTTGTCACTTCAAATCTCTCTCCACTCCAATCCATCCTCCATTCAGTTGCCACAGTGATTTTTCTAAAGCAAAATATCATCATGTCACTTCCTTACTCAATAAATGCCAGTGACTCTCTATTACCTACAGTAACAAATATGAATTCTTCTGTTTGGCATTAAAAGCTCCATACAACCTGGTCCAAATCTACCTTTTCCATCTTATTAATTTTTTTTTCCCTTCTCACACTCCATAATCCGACCAAATTAGCCTTTTTACTGCTTCTTATATATAATACACCATCATCCATCTCGGCAGCTAAGTTGACATTGCTACCTTCAAAGCATCCCTTCTATGCCTCTCCTTATCCCCACTCACACAATCACCATTCTAGTATAGACCTTCATCAAACACACATGGACTATTTCAATAATCTTCTACTTTCTCCCCATTCTAACCTATCCTTAGATGGCTCATCTACCAAAGTGATCTTCTTAAAGTACAGATCTGGCCATGTCACCCTTCTAGATTCCAGTGACTCGTTATTATTTCTAGGAACAAATATAAAATTCTCTCTTTAGTATTTGAACCCTGTCACAACCTGACCCTTTCCTACCTTTCCAGGCTACTTTATTCTCTTCTGCATATTCTATGATACAGCAATGCTGACCTTGCTGATTCTCAGACATCACATTCCATTGCCCACCCCCTTCCTTTTCACTGACTGTCCTCCATACATGAAGCAGTCCCCCTCTTTTTTGTGTCTTACTTCCCTGGTTTTCTTTCAGACTCAGTTTGATTCCCATCTTCCAGAGGGGACCTTTCAAGGTCTTCTCCCAGCTCCTCAAATTCTAGTGCCTTTCTGCTGAGATTACTTTTTATTAACATTGTATTTATCTTATGTCTGCATAATTATTTGCATGTTGTTTCTCCATCAAAATAGAAACCTATTGAGGAGTAAGGATCATTTGCTGATGTTGTTGTCATTTTACTTTTCTTTGTAGAACAGCATTTACTAAATGCCTGCCAATTGATTGATTAGTTGATATTCAAAATCCAAAAATATCTTGACAGGCTAGAGAATATTGAGTTGATTCTAATAAAATGAAATTTAATAGACATAAATGTCTCATACAGGTTCAAAAATCAACTTTACAAGATGTGTAAGGGTGGTTTGACAATGGTTTGGAAAAAAATCTCAGTATTAGTCAGCAGTTGGATATGGAAGCCAAAAACTTTAAGTGAACACAAGCTGCCATTAAGAAAGGTATTAGTCCAAGCCAAGAAAGATGAGTATCCCAAAATGCTCTGTCTGTCCTGGTCAGACCACATCCATACAATTGGATTTGGGTCCGGACATCATATTTAAGAAGGACATTAACAAGCTTGAAAGTATCCAAATGAAGTTGACCAAAATGATGAAGGACCATGGGTCCATGTCATATGATGACTGGCTAAAGGAAATGGACCTAGAGAAGGAAATAGCCTAGAGAAGACTAAATGGAGGCATGATAGCTGTGTTCAAATATAGGAAAGGAAGTTCAGGTGGCAGAGAGATAGATTTTGTTCTGCTAGGTTTCCAGAGTACAGAACAAGAAGAAATGGGTAGAATTTTTTTTAAAGGCTTTATATAAGGAAAAACTCACACCAGGAAAAAAAACTGTATGTAGAAAATTTTATATCAGAAAAAACTACTTTTTAGCACCAATCAAAAGTGTAATATGCTGCTTTGGACCACCATCACTGAAAGTCTGTATCAAAGGTTAGATAGATGTGTTGTTGAGGGGATTTTTGTGTATGGATCATATAGATCATATAGACAGTCTTTGAAGTCACTCCAGTTCTAATTCTGTTCTCACCATCACACTACCTCTCCAGTCTTATCCCTTAATATTCTTTCTTCACAAATTGTATTCTAGAAAAATTCTAAAACTCAATGCCTCCCCCTAAAAATTCCAGGGCTATGTCTCCTACTTTTCCATGTTTATGTCATATTTTCTTATTAAACAGTAAGTTCCCTGAGGCCAGGAGTTGTTTCTTATTTAAACACTATGTTTCTCTCAGAACCCTACACAATGTTTTGCACATATAGGTGAATGAGTAAATTCACTTAATGAATTCATGGAAATCAATTAGGAGACTAGTTCAAAAAGTATATGAATAACTTGTATCTCTCACTTCACATATACCGAGCTCAACCCCCAAAATTATTCAATATAAATCCAGACACATTTCATACTCACCAAGAGAACGTCTGAATTTAACTCATATCTAACTCCCTACCAGAAGTCTTCGGTTCATTAGGCTGATAATAAGCATTTATTATATTTATTAAGGCACATAAAGGTGAATGATAACAGCTACTGTTTATAGCGTTTGAATGTTTGCAAAGCACTTGACAAATGGTACCTCACTTCATCATCACAGCAGCCTGGGAGAGAAATGTCATTATTGTTCCCATTTTACACATAAGATTGAAGAAAATAGAGGCTAAGTTACTTGAATAAAGTCACACATCTTGTAAGTGTCTGAAGTCAGACTGGCGCTCAGGTATCCCTCACTCCAGGTTGAGCATTCCATCCGGTGCACCACCTGGCTGCCTCATTTACGCCCAATTATCCAAAGTTTACTTGTAACCAATATCCAAATGAGTGCCTTTTTCTTCTTCTGTCCACTATCCCTTCAAAAGTTAAATCACAAAGTCCTAGAATTGAGTGATCAAGTCACTGCCTCCCATACTGCCATCACACATTCCAGGACTGGTTTGGTGGCACATGTTCTCATTCTATCTGGGTCTCGTATTCCCTTACCTTAATAACTCCTACCATCTATCAGCAAAGACAGGCAGTCTTCTTGGCTCCTACAGTGAAGATACTAAGGAGTCCAGTAATTGTTTCCTTTTAAGTATTTGAAGTGTTATTATGGAGAAAAAAGATTAGACTTGTTCTGTTTGGGTCCAGAGGGCAGAATTAGTAAAAATTGGAGGAAGTTGAAGAGAGGCAGTTTTGGCTCAATATAAACATATTCAAAATAGGAATTGACTATCTCGGGAGGTAATAAGTCCTCCATCATTGGAGGCCTTCTGAAGAATCTGCACAGCTCCTTCCTGGGCATGATATGGTTGGGATTTTTGTGCAAGTATGGGCTTGAAAAGATCATCTCTGATGTGCTTTCCACATAGATGGTGAGATTCTATGACTTATTCTTAGTGAATCCATATTGGCTCCCAGTTTGAGACTATCTGAACCAGAACAATGGACCTGCTATTCCTGCTTCATGCCCTACTTCCCTTTTCAGGCAGAATCAAGGAAGGCTGATTGTGGGTAAGCTTTGCTACTTATTGGGTGGAAGAATTAACCCTGACAGCAATCATTAGACCACTAGAAGTATCCACTACTTGTAGAGGCAGAGCTAAATACAGACTTGAAATTGGGGTTCCCTAACTATAAATCCAATGCTCTTTCTACTACCCCCTAAAGTGTCTCATTTCCACATACAGAATTTGCTCAATGATACAAAACTGCTAACACACATATACTCACAATATTGTCAGAGCAAGAAAGAAATTTGACCCAAAAGATGGTTTTACATAAGTACACTTTTGTGTATTTGGTAGTATTATTAGTCAGTCAACAAGAGTTTATTAAGAGTTTACTATGTGCCAAGCCAGACTCTGAGGATACAAAGAAATTCAAAAATAGCACCTGCCCTCAAGGAGCTCATATTGTTTAAATTAAAAACATAACAATTCCAATGATGGGGGTAAGGACTCTTCAGGCCACACTGTACTGCCACACTTTTATCAAAACAATCATGTCTGCTAAAGAACACTTCGAAATTAAAGGAGCAACTTTTCTTTCAGCCATTTTCCAAGCCATCAATGGATAACAGCAGAGTTGTTTTGATCAAAGGATCAAAGATTTCGGAGATGGGAATGATCTTAGAGATCCATCTCCTAGGCCATCATTGAACAGATGAAGTCATCTGGGCTTAAAGAGGTTAACTTACCCCACACAGAGTGAACAAGTAAATAAATAGAAGAGCCAGGACATAAAACCAGGTACTCTGATTTCAAGTTTGGTATTCTTTCTTTCTTTCCCATAACCCAGTCATGATGATGGCTAAAATGACCAGAGAAACTGATCCATTTATCCACACCATCCAGCATACTCAAAGAGCTCATCTATTCATTCAGTGAGTATTTATTAAGCTCTTGCTGAGTGCCAGGTACTATGCTAGGTGAACATAGACAGATAAACAAATACAAAGTACACATAAAATAATTGGGATGGATCAAGGGGATGATGGAGAACTGATCTCTGCGAGCATCAAAATCATTCTCATGTAAGAGCTTGAGCTGAGACTTCACTGGCATTCTAAGGGACAGAAGTGAAGAGGGAATTAGGCCCCTGAGTTAAGCCATAACCAGAGGACCCACTGAGCAGAGGAAAATATTGGAGAATAAAATGAAAATTGTTGCTCCCAAGAGTGGAAAAAGAACAAAACCCTAGATAGCTCCCAAATTGTGTTGATTCTAGAAAAGGCAAGACTCTTTGCTCTGTGAAGGTAGCTGAACTTTAGCAGATGTCCTGTGTAGTCACATCCATGTATTTGGGGTCTTGGAATACCTTTTGGTTCAGACAGCCTCAGGTGAATGGGATGGACCAGTTTTCAGATGCCTTCATTATATCTAAACATGGCCTCAATCCACAGGAACTAATAAAATGGATCAAGCGATCTAATGATAGTGATCAGGGTCAATTCCTCCATCCAGCAAGCATCAAAGCACACCCACAATAAAACTTCCCTGATTCTAACTGAAAGGGCAGGTGGGGCAGGAACCAGGTCAGAATTAATAAGTACAAATTACTAAATACTTTTGAAGAAATTCAGCTTGCTCAAGTACAGACTAGATGGAAACAAGAGACTAAAAGCCAGGAATGATATGTCTGAGGCACCATCAATTCTTAAATTTAGACAATCCAAAATCATAAAATTTTACTGTTTAAAAAAAAAAAAAGCATTTGCCACACAAAATGCTAAGACAACAGCTGTCCTTAAGATGGACATTTTGAAACAAGTAATGTAAAATACTACTATATCATAGATACCTACTCCTTTCTTTCTTTTTTTATTACAGGGGTCAATTGGTGCTACCTAGGTAAAGCTGTTTTTCTGAGAATTTTCTTGTTAAAACTTCTTAACTTGTCATACCATAAAGTATTTTTTAAAAGACACTTGGAAATAGCCAACACTAAATACTGTGATTCTGTATTTACCAGCAACCTTTGGTACTTTAGAGTCCATGAATGAATCTATCCACCAAAAGACTTGAAATCAGAGTCTTAGAGCTGAAAGACCCATTAAAAATCATCTAATTCAACCTTCCCATTTTGCAAATGAGAAAAACTGAGTCTCAGAGAGCAGTAATTTCCCCAACATCCAAGTAGAGGCAAATTCAAAACAACCCCTCGACTCTTAATGGACACAACTCCCATGCTTTCCATTATGTTGAGTGTTCTCTGGAGGCAATTCTCAATTTGCATCTCCATTTATAAATTAATAAATAATAAATTTGAGCTTGAAGAGGTCTCACTATTCCAGGAAGAACTGTTCCTTCGAGTTTGTGAGTCTGGACTTTCAGTACTGAGGCCAGACACTGCACTCAAACTGACCCCACTAAGGTGCAGCAACTCTTTGGTCCAACTAAATAAGTCTTGTAGTGCATACAGGATCTAAGTGCCCAATTTAATTAGTGAATAAGTAAATCAATTAATAGCCTAGTAGTGTGATTAATATCTGACAAAGGCATGCTTATATTTTAATAAGTATAATAAAAAAGAAACCATAGTAATGAAAAAGAATTTATTATCTCTTGTGCACTTTCTGTCTTATCTATGGGGCTTTCTTGAAAAGGTACTATAAGAGGAGTTCTTAACAAATTACCAACATATTTTATGCCTTATAGTCACAGGTTTTCGAACACAGTAACAGGCCAAATGAAATATACTGTAGAGAGATCTCAATAAAGTTGCTTTATGGAATAAGCTAGCAGTTAGGTCCAAAAGAACATTTTTTTCCTCCTTTGATTTTCTCCTAAATAAAGCCATGTTTATTAACTTTTGCAAGAGTGAGTTATGGTACAGCAGGGAAGTTGGCATTTCATGTGGGCATTCCATGCCACAGCATATTTGTGGTCTCCTGGGACTTAACGGTATGATGAGATAAATTGAGTAAGTATTGAAACCCCACACACATTTGCTTAGTCAATAAAATCATAATTGTGGAACTCTAAGGGACTTCACAAGCCAATTAGATCACAGAATCTGAGACCTGGAAGGAAATTCAGTGACCATCTTGTCCATACCTGAAAGGCATGGGGGAATGAATACCTGACAGATGGGATCCCTCATCCTTAAACAGACAATATTCCAACCAGGTAATAGAGACATAATTATAAGATAACAAGTAATAAAATTATTAAATACATCATAAACACTAGAGGACGTGGGCAATCCAAAAAAGTTTTTATTTTACTTTTCTTTCATTACAATGAAAACACTGGACATGGCATCAGGCTCTTAACAAGTTTGTTTCATTTATTGTTATTTGTGTCTCTTGTGCCAAGCACAGTGCCTAATCCTTAGTAGGCATTGAATGTTTGTTGACAAGTTTAGAAGTAGAAGAAAACTTAGAGATTATCTAGAATACCCTTCATTTTACAGATGAGGAAATTGAGGTCAAGAGGCATAAAGGAACTTACCCAAGGTTGCATAGGTAAAAAAATAGGAAAGGTGAGATTTGAGCTCAGCTCCTCTAACTCCAAATCAGGCCCTCATGCTTCCTTAGGGGTCACATAAAATCTCACTTTTTTTCATATATAAAATGGACATCATAATTATAGCTATGGAACCTACCAAATAATATTATTAGAATCAACTGAGATACAAATATAGTAATTGTTTTGCAAACTTCAAAGTGTTATTTTTTTAAAAAAATACGGATTATTTAAGATCAAATGTTTAGAACTGAAAAAAATCTAGTCCAATACCTTTTTCTTTACCAAAAAAAAAAACCTGTGGCCCAAGAGTGGTATTATTGCTAGGTCAAAGAGTATGCAATGTTTAGTAACTTTGGGCACATGATTCCATGTTGCTTGACAAACATGCTGAACTAGAGATGCAGAAATGAGTCATAAATGTTAACATAGCCAATGCGTGAATTTATTTTACTTGGCTATGTATATTTATTCAAATGTAACCACTCACTGCCTTGCCCTCCCCCCTAAAAAAAATGGGAGATGATAGGAAAGAATAAAATAATTATTTAGAAAAAATGTCTTTTTTTTAAAAAGATGAAGAAGGGAAACTGAGGTCCACAATGTCTAAATGACTTAACCAGAGTCACAAATTAAGTTTTGGAGCCAGCCTCTCTTCTGTTACCAAATCTATCCATCTTTTCATAGCACCAGAGTGTTTCCTGAGTATCACCCTTGAAGGCAACTTATATATCTGTAGCATTTATAACCTATTAAAGCAATTTCCTTACAACTGCCCTGGGTGTACCATAGGTAGTACATTTTTTATTATGCCCATTTTACAGATGAGGAAACTGAAGTGAGAAAAAAAAATACATAGATGAGATTTACACAATCATACAGCTAATAAGAGTCAGAACCTTAAGTTTCAAACTTAAATTTTCTGACCCCATGCCTCCTGCTCTTTAAATGTAGATAGATATGTAGATAGATGTACATATAGATATGAATACATAAATAAATATGATTTTTAATTTATGGAATAAAACAAGCATTTCTATAACATAGTATAATAATTGGCACATCAAACTGCAAATATATACAATTTGTTATTCCTTTTAAATATATAATATTTATCATGTAGATTTCTTTTTTATCCTTTTTTCCTTTCCTCTCATCCTAGAAATGGCTATCATTAGACATAAATATGTAAATATATGTTAAATCATCCTATACAGACTTCTATTTGTCAGTTCTTTCTCTGGATGAAGACAGAATTTTCCTTCACAGGTCCTTTGTAGTTAATTTAGGTATTTATAATAGTCAAAATGGCTTACTCATTCAAAGTTATTCTTAAAAAAAAATATTGCTCTTACTGTATACAACATTCTCTTGCTTCTGTTTGTTTTTGTGCCAGTCTATCCGTGTTTTTTCTAAGATCATGGAGCTCACCATTTCTCATAGCGCAGTAGACTTCCATCATAATCATATGCCACAACTTGTTCAGTCATTCCCCAGTTGATGGGCATCCCTTGTTCTTATGTCTAGTTCATAGAATTATGGGTTCAAAAAAGGAAAGAATCTGAGAGGTCAACTAGTTCAGTCTTCTGAAGTCTGAGAAATGAATCTTCTATAGTCACAATGGTAGAAATGGTGTGAGATTTGAACATGTATCATCCAGCAAACAAAACTATTGTGCCATACTGCCTGTCAATTAAAATAAATTTAATTCAACAAGCATTTATCAAATAACTATTATGTACCACAATCACGCTAGTCACTGAAGATGCAAAGACAGCCTCTCCTCTCAAGAAGTGTTCCTTATAGAGGGGAAACATTATTTCATCATCTCCATTATCACACTGACTCTCAAGGTAAATAGTACTAAAGAGTGGACTCATTCACTTCCTGGGATACCTATACCAACATAAGGCTCACCAAAGAAGAAATCAATGATACAGTATTCTTGACATTATTTTTGTCCTTCTGTTAATGGCCTTTCACTGACAAATCCTTGCCAAAAAATAAAAGACTCCCTCCCAGCACACAGAATTCATTTCCACTCAGCTCAGCAAGGGCAGCAGCTTGGCCCTCAAAGTCGCCAAAAGCAAGAAGTGAGCCCAGCTAGTGGCTCCCTGCCAACTCTTGGCCAATCAGTCCTCACCAAGAAGATTGCGTCAGAGGCTCCCAGCCTGCTGGAAGCTGGGCTGCCTGCTCCGTAGGCCTCGACCACCCAAGCAGGAGTGGAGCTGGGGAGAGACGGGTTGAACAATGGAGAGCACCTTGGGCCCAAGTTTTCCAAAGGGCTCTTCTCAATCTAGTTTCACTTTGGACTTTGGGAACACCAATAGAGCCATTCTATTCCTTATGGCTGAAACCTCCGTGTGAAGTATAAAAGTAGAAAGTGCTAAATGCCTGTACTGTTAAAATATTGTCACAGGTCTGGAGTGTAACACCCAGATAGCAAAAATATTATTCCAGTGGAAAATCACCAGTCGCAGTATTTATGGATTGGCCTTTCAACTGGTCCCGGGCTCCCACCCAGCTTAATTAATTTCTTACCTGTGGGTGGTTGGTGGGATTGCTTTACACCTCTCTCATCATACCTGCACCTAATACTTCCTGAGATGCTTTGTACAAACAAACAGTGAGTGATGTTTCTGAAGATATCCCATTCGGTCATGCTTCTCTGCTAGCTCCTCAGCTTGGCTTTCAGCAAATTTATTTTATTTATTTAAATGTATGAAAACAGGTACCGTCACTCAAAGCCTTGCTCAAACACTAGCAAATGCCAGATAGCTTTAATTACATTGAGCTACAATACCAGGCTAGGGGGAAAGCCTAATTAAAGAGTTGGCCTCAAACAGAGGATAAAAGGCAAAATCTATAGAATTTTTTGAGGTTGAAATAGGAACCAAGGTCCAACTATGCATAATATTATTAGCTATAATATTATTACACCATCTAACTATTGTATGTATATATATATATCACATTTTGCCCACAATATAATATATGCAGATATAATGTATAAAATTATAAATGTATATATTAATATTATTCATTAAATAGCTGCCATCAAATATCACAAAACTGAAAGAGAGCGCCCTTCTGTCTGGTAACTTGAGCCCAAACCAGATAAGACTTTAAAAACTGAATTTAAAACCTGTCATATCATCAAAATGTATTTGCCTTCCCTGGCACTAAACAAAGTGCCTGGCATGTTGTAAGTACTTAATAAGCACTTGTTGACTTGACTAATGTAAAGAGGTGATAAAGAATAAGCCTGGGCAACTTAACAAGTTTAAAAGATGTAGCTATTTCTGAGGACTTTGGTTATTCAATTCTATTAAATCCAAAAAGCCTTACGAATCCAACAAGTCAAATTTGATGTTCCTGTTGAGAGATGGAGGCTAGATAAATGGTCTAAAAAATGGTCTAAGTGGGTATGAAATTAGGCAATTGGAAGGGGGGGAAATGGATCACATCTCATCCTCCCTAGTAGCCAATCACAGGGCTTGTTTTCAAAACAACATCACCTCCCTTTCATTCTCATTATATTCCTTCCCATCACTATGCCACTCATAAATAACTACTTGAAGACAGTTATAACCTAACAGTTAACTACAACTCAGATTGCATCAAGAGCTTCAATAGTTGTTTAAATACCATTGAAAAAATCCCATGCTCCAACCTGCCACATATCCACTGTGGAGGAAAAAAAAAACTACGGATAAGAGTATGAATTGTTTTTAAAGGATGGAGACCACTAAGATGGATTATCATCCAGACAAGTCATTTAACTTCTTTCACCCTCAGTTTCCTCATCTATAAAATGAGACTAATAACAGCACATAGCTGATAGAATTGAGAATCAAATGTGATCATGTTTGAATTCCCAGAGCCAAAAAGTGCTCATTTCATGGTTTAATATCCACTTGGAAACAGATCATCAGTGGAGTTTTCTTGGTGAATCTATGCTTGACCCTGGGTTATTCAACATTTTGGTCAATAACTTGGCTAAAGGCATAGGTGACTCACTCTTCAAATCTGCAGATGACATAAAGCTGAGTAATAACTAATGCATTATTAAATGACATAGTACTCAAAAGAAATTGACAGGCTAAATCAGTTTCTTAAAACTATTTCCATATCAGTAGGCACAAAATTTATGGAAGCCGAGATTATCGCAAAATATAGTAGATCATAAGATCAAATATTTAGGATTATCAGATCAAAGAATCCAATCACCTCACTTTATAGCTGAGGAAACTTTAGCCCAGGGAAGGTAAGAATCTTGCCCAATGTCACAGAGGAAAGGTTTGGATTCTTTCAAGGCTCAAATCAAAGCCTCTAGGAAGGCTTTCCTAATCTACCCCACACCCCAGCCATTGCTGTCTTGCTTCTCAAATAACTAAGCAAGATTTTATCTGCTTTGATATGATATCTCCCTGTAGAATGTAAACTCTCAGGGTCTATAGACCCTGAGATAGAGTTTTTTCTTTATCTTTATATTCTCAGTCATAGAGTAATACCCAAAAGTGTGACCTTAAAAATGTTTGATAGATTTAATTTGATTTCCTCCTTATAAAAACTGCTTCTCCTTGTGTCTTCAGAATTTTATTTCTGAGAGCTTCCCATACCTCTGAAACAGTTTTTCCCCGTAAATTTTAGTCCACGGAGTTCTTTGCATCTTTTGTCTAACCCTTTAAAACTTGCTCGCACAGAATATAGGATGTATGTCTGATTAGGCCTGGTATTCCTCTCCTGCTCTCATAAACTCTTAAATGGAGTGGTTTCTTCTTCCCATTATTTCTACCTCGGTGACCAGTTTCTCTTATTTGATGAGAAGCCCCTGCCATTGTTTCCTCCACTTTTGATGGCATAAAATCATTACAAAGGCCAAAACAGTATTTGTAGATTTCCAGCTAATGCTTGGATTATTGAAGACCCCTATCACTTCTTACTAATGACGCATGATGAATTACAATTATGATACATCCCAATCCCTTTGTCTATTTTCCCTTTCTGTCCATGTGATGTGTAGTATATTCTGACATTTCTTCCTTTCCACTGTTGATCATCACCAAAAGTTCTTCATCATTCTTAGTTCATTCCCTCTATTGATTAATTTCAATTTTTTCCTACATATAGTTTATTTGTATCTTATTTCCCCATTAGACTATAAGTTCCTTGACAGCACCCACTATCCTACTATTCTTTCTTTGTCTCTCCACCATTTAATAGAAAGGAGGGATTTTTTGTTTGG
>JAQQSK010006425.1:0-14438 GCA_028658325.1 Potorous gilbertii
ATCACCTCCTGAAAGAGATCCCAAAAGGAAAACTCCTAGGAATATGGCAGCCAAATTCCAGAACTCCCAGATCAAGGAAAAAATATTGCAAGCAGCCAGAAAGAAACAATTCAAGTATTATGGAAATACAATCAGAATAACACAAGATCTAGCAGTTTCTACATTAAGGGATCGCAGGAGTTGGAATATATATTCTAGAAATCAAAGAAACTAGGATTAAAACTAAGAATCACCTACCCAGCAAAACTGAGTATAATACTTCAGGTGAAAAAAATGGTCATTCAATGAAATGAAGGACTTTCAAGCATTCTTGATGAAAAGACCAGAGCTGAATAGAAAATTTGATTTTCAAACACAAGGATCAAGAGAAGTATGAAAAGGTAAACAGGAAAGAGAAATCATAAGGGGCTTAAGTTGAACTGTTTACATTCCTACATGGAAAGATAATAGTTGTAATTCTTGAGACTTTCCTCAGTACTAGGGGAGTTGGAGACATTATATACATATATGCAGAGGGCCCAAGGTGATTTGAATAGGAAGGGATGATATCTAAAAAAAATAAAATTAAGGGGTGAAAGGAATATATCAGGAGGAAAAAGAAAAAAATAGAATGGGGCAAATTATCTCTCACATAAAAGAGGCAAGAAAAAGCTTTTTCAATGGAAGTGAAGAGAGGCGAAGTGAGGGGGGGAAAAGTGAACCTTACTCTCATCACATTTGGCTTAAGGATGGAATAACATACATACTCAATTTCCTATGAAAATTTATCTTACACCACAGGAAAGTAGGGGAAAAGGGAATAAGCAGGGATGGGGATGGTAGAAGGGAGGGCAAATGGGAAGAGGGCATAAGTAGAAGTAAATACTTTTGAGGAGGGATAGGGTCAAAAGAGAGATTGGAATAAATGGGAGGTCAGGATAGGATAGAGGGAAATATAGCTAGTTTTTCACAAAATGACTTTTATGGAAGTCTTTTACATAACTACACATGTATAACATATTGAATTGCTTGCCTTCTCAGTTGAGTGGGACAAAGAGAGAGAAGGTGAAAGTCAAAGTTTTAAAAACAAATGCTAAAAATTGTTTTTATATGCAACTGCTAAATAAGATATACAGGAAATGGGGTATAGAAATCTATCTTGCCCTACAAGAAAATACAGGAGATAGGGATAAGAGAAGGGAGGAGTGTAACAGAAGGGAAGGCAAATTGGAAGAAGGGGTAAACAGAATGCACACTGTCTTGAGGCAGGCAGAGAGGAGAGATGGGGACAAAATTTAGAATTCAAAATCTTGTGGAAATGAATGTTGAAAACTAAAAACAAATAAATAAATGGGAATTTAAAAAAAAGAATCAAGGATAATATTGAGTTTACAAATCTAGTAGGGGAGTAGAATAGTGATGGCATCAGATAGAAACAGGAAAGTTTGGAAGAGTGGTGGCTTCAAGAAGGGAAGATTGTTTGTTTGTTTTTAATATACTGAGTTTGAGATGACTCCTAGAAATCCATTTTGAAATGTCCAGTAGACAGTTGCTGACATGAGGGTGAAGCTCAAGAGAAAGTGACTGAGTGGATATATAGATATAGATATACACATGAATATGCATATACATATACACACATAAGTATGCATATACATATAAATGCCATATGCATAGGTATAATAATTAAACTCATGGGTGTTGATGAGATCACTAAGAGAATATAGAAAGAGAAGAAGATCTAAAACAAAACTTTTTTTTAAGGAAATAGTATTTTATTTTTTCCAATTACATGTAAAGATAGTTTTCAACATTCATTTTTTAGTAAGATTTTGATTTCCAAATTTTTCTCCTTTCCCTCCCCACTCCCCAAGATAGCAAGCAATCTGATATAGGTTATACATGTGCAATCATGTTGAACATATTTCTATGTTAATCATGCTGTGAAAGAAAAAAAGGGGAAAAAAACATGAAAAATAGAACAAAAAAAATTGGAAATAGTATGCTTCAATCTGCATTCAGATTCCATAGTTCTTTCTCTGGATGTGGATAGCATTTTCTATCATGAGTCTTTTGGAACTGCAGGACATAGCCTTTTAAAAGTTTTGTTAAATAAGTACAAAATATATAAAAATCATATAATTTCAAGGGAGAGAGAAGGAATAAGGTGGGGAGAGGAATTCAGGGAGATCTCATGTCTTTCAGATAGTACTTGAAGTATGTCTTGAAGGAAGCTATGGAATCTTCAAGGTAGAGGGATGGAAGGTGGATTGCCAAATTGGAAGAATTCTTGTGCCCAGGTAGGCAGATAGGGAGCAGAAGAAGTGATATTATGGATGGAGAACAGCTAAGAGGAAAGTTTGGCTGGAATCAAGAGAGTGTGAAGGGGAGTCATAGAATCAGAGACCTAAAAGGGATATTAGAGGGCAACTACTTCAAAGCCCTCAGTTACAAGTGAGAAAACTGAAACCCAGGGAGGCTATGACTTACCCAAGATGATGGAAGCAATAAGTAACAGAGGATCCTCTGTCTCCAGAGCCACAATTCTTTCCATTGTGCTAAGCATCCTGCTCATAAGAATTTCAAATGGAAGCAAGAGTTGGGATCTAGATCATAAAAGGCATTCAGTGTAAAAGATTTTGCAGCTACAAAGCTGATCTATTTTTTTTTTCTGAATCAAAGAACATGGAATTTTTTTTTTACTTCCATGAGCTCCTTCATGCAGAGCATTTATAAAAAAGTTGAATGTTAGATTCCTGCACAGCCCAGTTTCCAGAAACAAATGAATCATTGTTGTTCCTTCCAATCCCAAAGTCAAATCGGTAAACCAAGGCAAATGTTCTCTTGAGGGAATTTAGATCTCTTTTCCCCAAAGGAAAAAATGCCAGCAAAGGCTAGTTCTCAAGATTTAAACCCCCCTTTTCCCTGAAGGGAAGACAAATCAAAGGAAGATAATGCCTGTGAAATTAAAGAAATGTTTTTATTAAGCAGGGAAGAAAAACTAACATGTGCGTGTATACTATCCAGTCTTTGCTTAACAGGACACCAGGTAATAGATGGGAAGAATTTATATACCTTTTAAACAAAAGAAGGTAAAGAATCTGGGAAAAAGGTAGAAAGGAATGAGTCAGTGAGCCCCATGGGGATGGAAGGGGAATTTCAGATATCAAAACCATGGCCTCTTGATACACAAATCAGAAGGCATCCTTTATAATAAACAGTTCATAGTTTAAGATTTGATAAGATGTCTCCAAAAACAGGAAATTCTGAAAGTCCCATAATCAAAGTTAGGAGAGTCTCTGGAGATAAGATTGTCTCCAAAAAACATAAAACAGGATATGCCCATAGTATCATAACTTACAGCTGGGAAAGTCTTTGGAGATAGGGATGGCTCTTAGAGGTCCATAAACCACCAAATGGTTCAGTCTGCTTTAAAACTTCTACAGTCTTAACTGGCTTCAGAGTTGTTGCTTTTCTGCATGTTATTGACCTGAAAGTTTGGTTAAAGAAAAGGCAACAGGCTAAATGCATATGTACTTATTATTCCCTTTAAAATAATGGTTACATAGATGTATGGAGCCAGATATTAATCAGACTACCCAGTACAAGAAAACTTAGGCTTAAATACATTTTACCACGAGAAAGGAACTTTCTTAGGTGAACAAGCTGTAAATTTAGTGAGACAAGACAATTAACAAAGTAGTGTCAGTTAGACTTTATGATTCCAGGCTGTGTGTATAGTATATGTGTCAATGACAAAAGATAAGGAGAAAATCCCACCACTCTGATGGCAGGCATCCTGTCATAAACAGGTCTTTGAAATTGCTGACACAGGAAAGGGAATTTTTAACAGAGTTAATAAAGTTTCAATTGAAATTATGATTCAGGATATCTGTGTTTTTTTTACCATTAGCATGCCATAAGGGTCTCTTAAGAAATGTTAAGTCAGTCCCATTTGGCTTTGTTGACATAGTAAAAGGTATTCTCTAAATTTACTTCAGATAATAAAGAAACTATTAGGTCCAGACACTTCTTAATTTCACTCTCGCCCCTTATTAAAGTCCAAAATTTATATTAAATATTATCAATGTCCAGCTGGGTTTACTCTCAGTCATTGCAAAGGACTGTTGATATGTCAAGCCATTCTGCTTCTTAGTCTTCATATAGCTCTTCTTGGTTACCTGGATAACTGGGGGACTCAAGCAAGTCAAAGTAGTTAGTATATTCATTTATTGATGCACTCATACAAGTACAAATTCAGAGGGAAAAAATTCTTTCCCCATCTCCATCCCATTTGCCTCTAGTGGTGATTCATTCCCCCGACTTTCCCCTAGAGTCCAGAGCCTAGACCTTTAAAAGAAGCTTTATCCTAGGAGACCTGTATCTATTTATTTTCCTAATATCTTAAAGAACTCCCATAGACAAGATTACTACCTAAAGAAATACTACTTTTTTTCACAATCTTTCTACCACCACCACCCCTCCTCATAAAATAAGGATCTGACTTTCTTTCATCCTGATCCTGAAGACTGACCAATGAACTCAGTGTTTATGAGCATGTGAAGAATCAGCTCATGGAGTTCAAAATATGGACTTCTGAGAATGCATAGACATCCTTTAACTGGTTCCAGTCTGGTAACCATGTGGTAAATAGGAAAAGCCACTTTGATTGGCTATGACTGCATAGCCAAAACTGGGGTGCACTCAAAAGTCAACCTTATGCCTTACCTTGGTTTGGCTTGTTGCAAATTGGTGACATT
Source organism: Potorous gilbertii (assembly GCA_028658325.1). Classification (NCBI taxonomy): domain Eukaryota; kingdom Metazoa; phylum Chordata; class Mammalia; order Diprotodontia; family Potoroidae; genus Potorous; species Potorous gilbertii. Next base: position 4,740 of record JAQQSK010006425.1, read on the forward strand.
TTGGTGAGAGGCAATGCTAAAAAGGAGAAGCCTTATGTCATTTTCATATTGTGAGGGATGACTGAACTTTTGCTTTCACAGAAATCATATGATTCATGATTTGTGGTTACTTCTGGAAATGAACTGGTTGAAAATGTAATGGGGGAATGTAGCTCAGTAATAGAGCAGACATTCCTTTCTTTGTTCTCTGAAAATGCCTTTTTCCTGTATAGGCAATTGCAGAGGCAAGTAAAGCTCCTTTGATTAAGGATAGAGCACTAGCCCAAAGCACTGTCTTGAATAATAAGACTTCTCTCATATTGGTATGGAAGGGCAAACAGAGACATCCTATTCTAAAAAGTATTTAGGGCTTGAAATGCGGGAATGAGAAATGTAATCATGTAATCAGGAGCAGAGACTCACAGAGGGGTGGGGGTGGGGGGGCACCAAGGGGTTTTCGGAAAGGCTATGAACCTTTCAGTACCCAACCAATGGGGAACCAAGGGAGGGGTTTGCATTTGGGACAGGAAGATAAAAGATCATGTTTCTGTGCCACAAGGGTATGTGCCTGTCAGGTTACCCATTCAAAGAATGTTCAATAAAAATCTTTTTTTCCCCTGAATTCATTAATGGCTATGTGGAGTTCTTGGTAAGGCATTTGTTTCTTACAATATCAGAATGTGGTTGTGAATAGAGACCCTGGTTCTTTGCATCTCTGTTCATTATTTTAGGTTCCTTAGTTGATGAAGACTGGATCTTTTGAATTTTGAAAGGTCAAGAAGGCAATCCACCAGGTGATTCAGGAAATTGGTCCATGCTAGATTTTGCTACAAGTCCAAGGAATTTTGAGCCCCAATGAATGACCTGGAACCAGCCTAGCTGTAGCTAAAACAAGGACTCATCCAACCTAGATGCAGCATTTGGATGTAAAATTCAAGCCGTAGTTAGTATATCCCACTGCTGGGAGTTTCCATCATGCTTACTATCTTCACTCAGGTATGAAGTACAGGGTGGTACTGGAGTCTAAAGAATATGATCTGGCCATCCTCTACTATCCCTCCATACCACATGTGACTCAGATCTTAGCTATGAGGAGGAGGTTTAAGTTTGGTGCTCAAGGAAAAGCTTGATGGGCAAGAGCACCTAGGTCAGCTAGAACTGTTAATCAGACACATTTTCTAGGGGCTAAACTAGGAGGGGCTTACTAACCAAAGCATTTTTGTGCCTTGGTAGTAGGGATGAGATTCAAATAGAGAGGTCACAGAAAAGCCCATTATCTCAAGTACCAATTAAAGTCACTTTAAGAGACTTCAGGATTCCAGTAGGCTGGTCAGTGAAATACTGAAACTAACAGAACTGGCCCCCCAGGCCCTCTGCTTTGGGCTTAACAATAGAATAATAATAGTAATAGATAATGCCCCAAACTCTGAACTACTGTCCCTAATTACCTCACCTCCCCAACTTCGGCAAGTTTTCCTCCATAAGAATCCCTAGCCTCTCCTGGCTAGTGTGGAGTTTTCCTTAATCAGAGGATGTCTCTCTTAAACGGCATTTCCCTTAAGGACCCATCTCTCTTAAGCTGTGGTCTCCCTTGATGGGCATCCCCCTGATGTGGGCATCTGTCTCCTTTTAGAGGGAGGCATGTCCCTGAAGGGGCCATTTCCCTTTGGGGACTGCACATAACTTTGAGCAGAGGTCTGTCTTAAGCTGCCTCTCCCTTAAAGGGTAAAGGAGCCTGCTTGAGGTGTGTGTACATGGGTATATGTGTTCCATAATAAACACCTTTACTTGATTTGGAGACAGCCTGAGTAAATTCTTTCAAGATGTGAGGTACTCCTGAACCTCACCATTTCTAGTGGTAGTGACATTAACAACTATCATTTTTATAGGACTGTAAAGCTTAAAATGCACACTACTTAAATTATCTAAATAGCATCTTAATGTCCTAAAAATATTTACATCATTCCAAGTTATCTTACTTTTCCTTACTTGAAAATAAATGTTTTATAAATATTGCCATTATGACTATTTTTGCTATTGTTCATTCCAGAAAAGAACCAATGGCATTACAAGGGTAAAGTCTTGATTTGCCCATGAATTGGGATTTAAATGAAACAGAGCAGCTCAAAGTTGTTCAGCCTCCCTTTCCTCCTGTCACTGGCCTTTCTAAATTAAGATCTTTTCCAAGTGTCAGCTTGTCTAAGGTAACATCCATTTAATGACCAGGGGCCAGGTAAGAATTGAGACAAAAGATGACCCAATGTAACATCACAAAAATGTCAATTTGGGAGGGGAAGACCCACGTAGAAAACAATTGCTATTTACATTCATTCTAAGCCCTAAACAATGAGCCACCTAGGGTTGGGATGGGGAATATTATTGGGCATTCAATGAGAAACAGAGGGATTTAGATTTTCAAATATTAAATTTCATGGCTCTGCTCTAGGTCTGGGGTGCCTCTTTTATTTAGTTTTCCCTTCAAATACATCTGTTTATTCCAACTTTTTGTTACCTGCACATACAATATAATAAATATTTATTAAATCTGTATTACGTGTCAAGCGCTGTGCTAAGCACTGAGAATACAAACAAGAAAAAGACAGCCCATACCTTCAATGACTATACAATTTAACAGAAAAGACAATACACAAAACGAAGCTGAAAGGCGGGGGAGGCTGGATGATGCTGAAACCAATGGAACAGCTGGAAGCTTTGGGAGGAAATTTTTGCTCCTCCTTCCCATCAGAGGAGCAGAAGCAGCTAAGGGTAAAGCCATTTCCCTAAAAGCTCCTAAAAGTGTCTTCTAAATTAGTGACTCACACACACAAAAAAAACACCTATCAAAACTCTTTGAAAAGCCTATATAAGGTACACGTCATGGGTCCTCCCACACCTAAAAGACCTTCAGAAAATTAATCAATTTCTCCTTACAAAGACTTTACTAGCTCCGAAACATACAGGTTCCTGTTTGACTCATTCAAGGCCCGTCCAATCTCCCTCTTGTCCCCGCCCCCAAAGGCTGCTTTCGACGCTAGCCCCGCCCTCTTCCGATTCCTCCTCGGGGTATTGGTTCCCCAGGTCCCGCCTCCCGATGTCCCCTTCACTTTCCCAGTTCAAATCTAGAGGTTCCGGGTTCCCACTAATGATACTATAAAAATAAATAAATAAACCATGCTCCGGGTCCAGGCCCACGAACGGTGAGAACCGGAAAGGGCGCACTGCAGCCATTGCCATAAAACCTGCCGTGATAAAAGACAGAACGGTAAAGGGGGACCACGGCCTAGCCTTGTCCAAAGGTCGCTCACCACCTACATGATAAAACGGTTTCGTCTTCTGACGTCCAAGGGCTCTGGGTAGAGTTCGGAAAGGGTGCAGGAACTTGGCGGGGCAAACCCGCAGGACCAGCGAGAAAGGAACGACCGGAACCTGCTGGAAACTGGAAGCGGTGCATTCTGGGGGCGGTAGTCCGGCCCTTCCCAGGCGGCAGGCCCCGCCCCTCCTCTGAGGCTAAAATACGCGCAGCCTCCATGCGGCGATTGGTTCTTTGGCCCGGAATCAGTTCTTTATGAGAGGTCAGGTCGGGCCTAGAGCCCAATTCCAGGTGTGTGGTTCCCGGAACTTATTTCCACACAGCACCCTGAACCCTAACTGGCTTGATTCGGGAAGGGACCGAGGGCCGGGAGCCGAGCCCGCGACCTGGGCCATTTCCTCCCCCGAGAGGGGCGGTTTAAAGGTCTTAACGGCTGAGGGGAAAGTGCTTGTTGGGCATGTGTGTGTGTCACACCCAGAAAGACGAGAGCTCCCTTGTGTGTGTGTTATTTATACAGGAGTTCGGAAGAGCCCCGGGTTCTGCGTCAGCAATAGCTTATTAACAGTCTGCTCTGTGTAAGTCACTGATAGACATTGGGGGTTCAGAGATCTCCAATAAAATGTGGGCCTCCTCCCGTTGTATAACGTCATAGGAAGAAAAGACATCCTACATGCAGGATTATTAGACAGGTGCAGGGCATAGGTCCGCTACGTGCCATCTTAAAAACAGCTGGATAGGTTGGGCAGGGCCTTGGAGGAAAAAGGAAGCTTCAGTAAGTGAGGTTGGGGCTTAGGAGTCCTATCCAGGGGCAGACTCTGATTATAGTGTTAGCAAATGCTCAGGGAAGAAAAGGCCAGTCCAAAAGAGGACTGGAGAATGGTCTAGTATTGTTCAAATGTAGAGTATGTCATTCCCATTCCAGTGCAGTCATATGAATTGTAGCTAGAAAGCTTTAATGGAGCCAGCGTGTAAAGCGCTGTAATGCCAGGGGAAGATGCATATATGTTGACTGTTAAGCATTAGATGCCGTCCCCTGCCATTATTCTACATCTTAAGCTCTTCAAGGTTAGAGACTTTGTTTTATTCATCATTCTATCTCATAGAGCAGCTGGCACAAGGACTTGAAAGTAGTAGGCAGCCCTTACCAGTTTGCTAAATGAATAAAAAAAATGACCATATACCTATTTCCATAGCTCTCTCTACTCTTATACACTTTAGGGTTGAACCTATAACCAAATCTGCTAGGTCCCTTTTTCTAACTCCATCTTCTCTTTGTTTACATCAATCCTGCAGCAGTTCTACAAGTATCCAGGCATGGCACTAAAAGTAAGGTTCCCTACTGAGATCTGATCACCAGAATGAAGTGAACTTGCTTCTGAACTCTTGGGCCTTGGAGGCCTGGAATCCATACCAAGTAGAGAAACAATTGACCTGAAATCTTTGGCCAAAGTGCTGGAGCAGAACCTAGAACAAGGTGCATATCCTATTGTGTCTGCTGCCAGAAGAATTCCTGGTCATCCTGCCTGGGTGATACAGAATTGGAGTGACATTGGAACATTGAGAACTCAGTAAAGAGTGAGTGATTTTGAAGAATTTGATCTAGATGCTTGAGAAGAAAGGTAAGCATTACAGAGAAGGAAAGGATATGGATTGTCTAAGGAAGTGATTGTACCTGGTATTGATGCCAGAACCATAACAGTATAGAAAATAGTACATTTTTTTTCAACTTGGAATTATGTTTTCCTTTAAAACACTTGCCCATCAAATGAAGTAACATATTCATGGTGGGGTCTAAAGTGGACCTAGCCCTACATTTCTCACTATATTCTCTAAGGGATGTTTCTGAGAAGTAGTTGAAGAAGGGATATTCTAATGAATTGTAATTTAGTCCCCCCTGTAAAGCAGGCTGGGAAAAAAAATGGGGATTTATAAGATTTTGAATATATACAGGAAGGCATGCAACAGAATGCTTTGGCTTTCATTGATGCTGTACATGGTGTGGGTTTCACATTAATGAAAGCTTTCAGAACTACACCTTGAGTGATCAGATTTTTCCTTGGAGGTGATCTTTCATTGGATGGTATAGTAGATACAACACCTAAAACATAAAAAAGTATGAAAAAATAGAATGTGAGACCCGGGCAGTGATGTCAGTGGACTTTTATTTTGATCCAGGGTAGATATGGAGTTTGGATTTCCTTTTAATTCCTTCCTAAAATGTTTGAGGTTGGAAGTGGAGCATCACACTGAATTCTTCTATGAGAATTTCTAGTCTGTGAGAACCACAAGACAAAAATCTGTCTCTCATGACTTCTTTCTTTTCCCCAGCTTTTCATTCTCAAAACTTGACCCTTCCTCAACAGGCGACCACTGAGCGGAATAGAGAATGAACTCTGGGCTACTGATCACCATGTCCCAGGTAAGTTAGGCTCTCTCTGTCCTGAAGTGCTATATCTGTAGTTTTAAAGAATAGAAACTTTTCTTTCCTTTGTCCTCAACCTATTCTGCCTAACCAAGTCCTGTTAAGGAATTTGAGCCCCAATTATTTGACCCCAGTACACTGGAAGTGTTCACCAGTTTGTCTAGTGTCCCCCTTCAGTGACCTTTTCTTCCTGTGCCTGCCATCTATCCATTCAGCAGGATTGTTCCATCTTTCTATATTCTTAGAACTGAATTTGAACATGTAAAGAGAACACAGTAGAAAGGATAATTTTTGTCCTTAAAGGCCTTTATAAGCTCATTGGAAAGATAGTCACATGAAATAAAATATTTATTTTTAATACACTTGAAAAAGTTAAATGATACAAGTATGTATATGAGTTATGACCAAGGGAAAGGTGGGATAAAAAGACTTTCTGAGAGAAGTGAGACTGGAACTGATCTTGATGGATAAGATTTAGATAGTTAACAAAAGTGGCAGAGGTTATTACAGACAGAAGATTAGAGCAGAAGTGTCATCTGTAAGACGCACTGAAGACTAGCTTGACTGTAATGAAGGATATGTTTTAGGAAACGAAGGGTTTCCTAAAGGAATTTACAAAGTCATGGAGGTGGGAAATGATGTAGTATTCAGGGAATGGTGAGTAAGCTAATTAGGCTACAACATAGACTTGATGAAGGAGAGTAATGTGAAGTAAATCTGGAAAGACAGACTCGAGTCAGATTTTGAAAAGCTTTAAAGGATAAAATATTTTCTAGTTTGTCCTCATGGCAATAAAGAATTACTGAAGATTCTTGAATGAACATGGGAGTGTGGGAGGTGTATCTTCAGGACTTTAAGCATATAAATTTGGCAGCTATATGGAGCATGTTTGGGGATGGGGGAGTGAGGAGGAGAGGAAGAAAGCGGTTGTGGAGATATATAATTTTTTGGATGTTGACAGAGAAGAGGTAGTGAAGAGTTGAAGGTTATGCTAAGGTTCTAAATCTAGGTGACTAGAACAGTAGTGCCCCTGACAGAAATTAGAAAGTTTGGAGAAAGAATAGGGTTAGGGTAAAGGGAAAGAATTCATTTTTGTACATGTTGAGTTTGAGATACCTTTATCCAGGTGGAAATGTCCAGGTAGTTGATGATGCAGACTTTAAGTTCATAAGAAAGGTGAGGGAAAATTATGTAGACATTTGAAAGAACTTCAGAGATCATCTAATCCTCTATAAATTCTTAATAAGTGGTCATATGTATAGAATGGTTTTACATATGTATACATATTTATGTCCTATTATGTCTAATAGCTGTATCTAGGGCAGAGGATTAGGGGTGGAGGGAGAGGGGAAAATAGGAGAAAAAAGAAATTTTGATAAGTATTGTATATTTAAAAAGGAATAGCAAGTTATACATAATAAATTTGAAGTTTCATGTACAGTCACCTTTTTAAAATTATACTGTTATAGACATGCTTGTTTTATTTCATAATTTAAAAATAAAATATATAAAAATTAATCTAAAAAATAGTTATCCAGCCTTTGCCCAAGGACCTTTAGTAAAAGGGAGCCTGTTAACCCGTAAGTCAGTTCATTCCACTTTGGGGCATTTTTAATTCATAGTATTTTCATACATCGAGTTGAAATTTGCTTCTTTGCAGCTTCTACATTTTGTTCCTATTTCTGACTTTAGACCCAAGAAAAATAAGTCCCTTTTTTATATGGCATATGAAGGCAGGTATCGTGCCTCCATCAAATCCTTTCATTTTCAAGCTAAAAAAAACCCAGTTCCTTCCATGTATCCTTGTATAATGTAATCCTGAGGACCTCTACCTTCATATTTGCTCTTTTCTAAACTATCTTAAGCTTAGTTGTGACCCTTCCTAAAATGTGCGGTCCAGAACTAAATACAGTTTTCCAGATATGCTCTGACCAGAGCAGAGGACACGAGAACTGCTATCTATTTCCTTCTGGATATGACACATTGACCAGAACAGAAAGCAGCAGCACTATCTTCTCCCTAGTTCTAGATAAATTTTTTCTTTTTTCATATATTTTTATTTTTCCGGCAATTACATGTTGAGACAATTTAAAAGATTTATCTTAACATTTTGAGTTGCAACTTCCTTCCCTCCCTCTCCTCATCCCCAAATGGCAAACAGTCTAATACTTGTTATACATATGTAATCATGTAAAAACATTTCCATATTGGCCATTTTGTATAAGAAGGCTGAAAGAAAGGAGAAAAAAAAGAAAAAGCAACATGCTTCTGTCTGTATTCAGACAGCATCAGTTCTTTCTCTTGAGGCAAATAGCATGCTGCGTCATGAGTCCATTGGGATTGTCTTGGATTGTTGTCTTGCAGAGAATAGCTAAATCATTCACAGTTATTCAACATACATTATTTCTGATACTGTATACAGTATTCTTCTTGTTCTGCTTACTTCATTTTGCATCAGTTCATGTAAGTCTTTCCAGGTTTTTCTGCTTGTAATTTCTTTTTTTTTGTTTATTTTTAGTTTTCAACATTCATTTCCACAAAATTTTGAGCTCCAAATTTTCACCCCATCTCTCTCCTCTCCCCATCCCAAAATGCCTTCCATTCTGATTGCCCCTTCCCCCAATCTGCCCTCCTTTCTGTCACATCCCTCCCTTTCCTATTCCCATCTGCTCTCTTTTCTTGTAGGGAAAAATAGATTTCCATACCCCATTACCTGTATTTCTTATTTCGCAGTTGCATGCAAAAACAGTTCTCAACATTCATTCCTAAAACTTTGTGTTCCGACTTCTCTCCCTTCCTCCCTGCCCAACTATCCTCACTGAGAAGGCAAGCAATTCTATATAGGCTATATATGAAAAGACTTCCATATTAGTCATGTTGTGTAAGACTAACTATATTTCCCTCCATCCTATCCTGCCCCCCATTTATTCTTTTCTCTCTTTTGACCTTGTCCCTCCCCAAAAGTGTTTACTTCTAATTATTCCCTCCTCCCATTAGCCTTCCATTCTATCATTCCCCCCACCCCACTTGTCCCCTTCTCCCCTGCTTTCCTGTAGTGTAAGATAGATTTTCATACCAAAATGAGTGAGCATCTTATTCCCTCCTTAAGCCAAATGTGATAAAAAGAAGCTTCACTTTTCCCTCTTACCTCCCTCCTTCTCCCCTCCATTGAAAAGCTTTTTCTTGCCTCTTTTATGAGAGATAATTTGCCCCATTCTATTTCTCCCTTTCTCCTCCCAATATATTTCTCTCTCAACCCTTAACTTTATTTTATTTTTTATATATCATCCCTTCCTATTCAACTCACCCTATGCTCTCTGTCTGTATGTGTGTGTGTGTGTGTGTGTGTGTGTGTGTGTGTGTGTATAATCCCTCCAAGTACCCAGATACTGAGAAAAGTTTCAAGAGTTACAAATATTATCATTCCATGTAGGAATGTAAGTAGTTCAACTTTAGTAAATCCCTTATGATTTCTCTTTCCTGTTTACCTTTTCATGCTTTCTCTTGATTCTTATGTTTGATCAAGAATGCTTGAAAGTCCTCTATTTCATTGAATGACCATTTTTTCTTCTGAAATATTATACTCAGTTTTGCTGGGTAGATGATCCTTGGTTTTAATTCTAGTTCCTTTGACTTCTGGAATATCATATTCCATGCCCTTCTGTCCCTTAATGTAGAAGCTGCTAGATTTTGTGTTATCCTGATTGTGTTTCCACAGTACTCAAATTGTTTCTCTCTAGCTGCTTGCAATATTTTCTCCTTGACCTGAGAATTTGAAATTTTTTTTTCTTTTTTTTAAATAAATTTATTTAACTTTTTACATTCATTTTCACAAGATTTTGGGTTCCAAAATTTTCCCCCCATTTGTCCCCTCCCCCCTCCCCGATACACTGGACATTCTAATTACCCATATCACCAATCTGTCCTCTCTTCTATCATCCCTCCCTTCCCTTACCCCATCTTCTCTTTTGTCCTGTAGGGCCAGATA
>JAQQSK010006426.1:0-14438 GCA_028658325.1 Potorous gilbertii
CATAGAAGGCCAGCCCTCTGACCAACCTATACCAGGATGTGGGTTTGTTGAGGACTTTCACTTTTTCTCTTCTGACAGTCAAGCAACAAAGTTTTATAACAAGTCAGATAACTGAAACATTCATTATTAATTTCAAAGTCTTACCTCCTATAAGGGGGGACTTGTCAGGTGGCTGCGGGGTGTGTTCCTGAAGAAAAGAAAGAAGCCAGGAATGAAGAATGCCATTCAAACTTAATATTGCATGCATCCTTTAAAGTGCTATATCTTATTTCAAATGTGTTTTCTCCTTCTGATATGCATCCTTTCATAGGAATATTCTCCTGCTTTTGGATAACCAGGAGTTTTCAGACTGATCAAGTCCTTTTATGTTAGGCTCTCTCACTCAGCCTCCACTAACATCTTTCACTGATGCCTTGTTGTTTCAGAGGTGACTGACTGTGGGGTCAAACATAGTGAGCTAATTGGACAAAATCTCTGATATGTTGGCAAGGATTTGAATGTATGCAGAGTTGACATGAGCAGTTTGAGGACTTGAGCCAGGCAATGGAAAATACTCCCTGAGCCTGCAATGGCCTCAGATCAATTTTGTAATTTATAATGTAAAGATATTACAAGATATAATTAAGACATCCAGTTGAGCTAGAAAGGTGAATCACAAGACACTGACTGGTACCATAACAAACACCTTAGGATAGCAAGCCACTGGGAGAAAGTCCAGTTCTTAATAATGAGAGGAAATTTCCAGCATCAACCCCTTGCGGGAGTCCTGGAAGCACTAAACCTTGGACTTCTGGGGTAGATAGGGCTGAATTGGATAGAGAAGGAGCTCACCTGGAGGTGATGTATGGGTGTAGAGGGTAAGGGGACCGTCTCCTAGCTTCCAATTTTACATGCTTACTCTTGCTAACTAGATAATAAGCTGTTTTCTTTTTTCCTATGTAGTTGAATTAGTGTAAGTGCTATCAAAATGAAAATACAAATCATATAAAACTGGCACAATCTTTTAAAATTATTATTTTAAATTTTTTTCTCTCTAAAATTTTGGTGAAATCAAGCCACAGTCACCTATGTGTATAGGTCCAAGAATGAGCTGTGCATCAGTCCTGACTATTAGCTCAGCTAGGTTCAAGGATGCTTACCATTAACAAAGTAGCCAGATTAGATCATAGATCTTTTTTAATCTTGTCAACTCTTAAGAAATTTACAGAATTACAAAAACTCAGAGTTGGAAGGAATCTTAGAGGCTAGGTAATCTAATCTTTGCCTGAATGGAAATTTCTTCTTTAAAATCCCCAAGGGAGCATCTAGCCTCTTTTAGAAGACCTCTGATTTGGAGAAACTCACCACAGTTCATTCCACTTTTGAATAACAAGCACCCAGATTCTCACCCTGATGTCTTGAAAGACCCAGTTTTTGATGAATGTGGGTACACTACTAACAATACAGACTGTGACTTAACAAGACATTGACAAACTGGAGGATGGCTGGAGGAATTCTTTCCCCTTGTTTCAAGCCTGAATCAAACTCTCTAAAGCTTAAGTCCTGGTTTAGTATTTAGTTCTGCCATCTGGAACCAAGCAAGAGTTAACAGAGCCTCTCTTTGCCCTGATAGCCCTTCCAATATTGAAAGACAATTATCACTGTACTGTTCCCCATTCTCTACCCTTACAGCCACAGCATTCTTTTTCCTTGATACTTAATAACCTGGATAGTGTTGGGCAAATCACTTTGCTTCCCCAGTCTCAGTTTCCTCACATGCAAGATGAAGAGTTTGGGCTCTATGACCTCTAAGGTCACCTTCCAGCCCTAGATCTATGACCCCATGCAAACAAAATATCGCCACATCCTTCAACCAGTTCCCACATGGCATAATCTAGATCTGGAAAGGACCTTAATGTTTCCTTAATGTCCTAGTCACTTTCTTCTGGCCATGCTCCATTTTGTCACTGTCTCTACTAAGTCATGGTCTTCATTGGTGGAGGGAAGTAACCACAAACCAAAACCTGACTCTTTCAATCTATCAAATTGAAAATTCCATTGAGTGCTGCTTCCTATATAAGATGCATTAATTAGAAATATAAAACCATTCTTGTGATTAAATTAAGTGCAGGTTGCCATCAAATAAGAAAAGATAATGCTTGGTAAGGGAAAGTTTGATATTTAGAATTTGAGATCATCAAACATTCCTCGTTCTTGAAAGGAAATGAGGCAAAGAGAGATGAGATGTCATCTCCTGGGAGGGAGAGTCATTTGGGAAAAGAGGATCCTCATAGAATTTGACTATAGCCCTCTTGCTGTCCCTGACTGTGCCAATTAACCATTCCCTGACCATGATGGTATCTTGCAGTTCAGGAATGACTACAGAAGAGTAAAGTAAGTCATTTTCTTCAAATATTTGAAGGGCTGTCCTATGGAAGAAGGATCTTTTACTTTTTCCACTCAGTTTCAATACTAATGTGCAGCAAGTTATAGGTCCACTATATAAAAGGATACTCTTTCTAAAAAATCAAAGATTTCCTGTAATGCAATGGATTGCCTTGTAAGGTAGAAAGCTTCCTGTCCTAATGCTGTGAAAATGAAAAGCTTTAAAAAGCTTAAGAATTCTCATCGATGCAATGACCAACTATGATTGTAGAGGACTGATAATGAAGAATGCTATCTATCTTTGGAAAGCCAAGCGATGGCCTACATGTGCAGAATAAGACACACTTTTTTGGACATGACCAATGGAGGATGATTTCTTTTGCTTGACTATTACATATTTGTTATAAGCATTTTGTTTTTTTTTTCAAATGAGGGAGAGAAAAAACGCTTATTAATTAAAAAAATATAAGAGAGCCTTCTAGAGATATTGGATAATCTGAACATGAAGGTAGATACGCAGGAGAGCCTCTTCTAACTCTAAGGCTATGATTTCATGTGTCCTCTTCCTTTCTGCACCCTAGTCTTTTCATTCATAAAATACAGGCAGGAAAAGAATGCTGCCTAAATGGTTTTTGAGGTCCCTTAGAGAGTCTATGATTCTGTGAACCAACTGATGGATTTCTGTTTGGAAGTCATTGGAAGCAACAAATGAGTGATGCCATAAGCAGTTGACACTTCATTTCTACTAGTGCATTGGAGTGGGTAGATAATGAGTTAAATTCTACATAACTTCTGGACACTTAATAAGTCAACTTCTTATTTAGCCACTCCCGTCCTATTATTCCCTCAGGGTCCTGCTCTTTGCTTTCAAAGATGGTAGTCTGTTCTCCCATAAATGATTCATTTCTAATGTGCCAGTGATGGAGAAAGGAAGTTCAATTCAGTTCAGAAATTTCTATTGTATACCTAATATGTACAGGACACTGTGTTCAGATCTGGAGGCTACTCTGCTATCCCTGTCAAGGCTGTTTTCTTTTTAATGAGGAAGGGCCTTTTGGAGGCACTGTCATGTGGCTCTGTGGAAAGTTCCTAGAAGTGATCACAGGACTCATGACTCTGTCACTGATTCACTTTGTGTGTGACATAAGTCAAGTTGATGACACTTCAAATCCTTCCCAGCTCTAGATCATCAAGTTCTTCTAGCTAGCATCTCTGTCCATACCTATAAAATAAGGCATCTTGACTAGATGATCTCCGAAGGCCTTTCTAGTCCTAATAAATCCACGTTCTATGTTCTAACGTTATGTACTTGAAGGTTTGATCCAACTCTAACATTTTATGATTCAAGTTATTTTCATTGAAATAAAGTAAAAGTTAGGATTTTTTTGAGATCTTCCAGTCCCTCATTGATGTATACTCATTGTACAGGTGCAGATCTGATTCTACAGAATTCTCTTTCATTTAATACTGGAAAGAAGGAAGAGAAGGAAACAATCACAAGGCCAGAGATCTGAGTTCAAATTACAATTGTCATTCAGTTGTTTTGGTCATGTCTGACTCTTCATTTGGAATTTTCTTAGCAAAGATACTGAAATGTTTGCCACTTCCTTCTCCAGCTCATTTTACAGATGAGGAAACTGAGGCATACAGGGGTAAGTGACTTGTTCAGGATGATGTAGCTAGTGAGTGCCTAAGACCAGATTTGAACTTAGGTCTTATCCACTGTGCCACCTAGCTCACATTTTATGGCACTTAAATGTACTATGAGGTAGGCAGTGTGCAGTGTGAGTATCCTCATTCCTATTTTATAGGTTGGAAAACTGAAGCTTAAAGAGGTTTGAATGGTTTGTTTGCTCAGGATCACACAATATTTTCAGACCAGGCCTCTTGACTCCCAAATTCATGCTTCTTTTCTCCTAAACTAGTGAGTAAGCTCTCTTCCCTTCTCTGCACTTGTTTCCTTCTCTGAAAAATGAAGGGATGTGCTACAAGTTCTCTAAGGACATCGCCAAAGTTATCACTATTCTTCTCTCCACCATCTCTAGGTCAAGAGGAAATAGACTATCTGAGAATTTCACACTGGTAGCTAATTTCATAAGAGCCTGGTTGTTGACTCCTTAGGTGTAATAGTTCAAAGCATATGTAATTTGTGATTGAGGCAATTTCTTTAAGTGCCTCCCATTCCCTCACTTTTGGGAGACTTTTAGGGGGTGTCAGTGGAGGGGACCTGAAGAATTCATGGGGTCCAGTTTCTTTCCTAAAGGAACTTCTAACTGATAAAAATGTAAAGGTCAAAGGCCATCCTATCCAATCTCTTGTTCTGTTCAAGGTCAGCTAGACCGGGGGTCATCGCTCTCTTCCTGAAGATAGTAACAACTCACTCTAATATAGTCCTTTAATGTTAATAAAAGAACGTTACTCATAACAGACCTGTGAGTTGGTAGTACAAGGATTTTTCCCCCAGTTTTAAGGAGATGAAGTGTTTGAGTTAAGATTTCCAGGGAAGGATGAAGGAAACAATCATTGTCTCATTTGATGTTCCCAACAACCCTGTGGTATAGGAGACATTATTATCGCCCCCATTTTACAAATCAGGAAACTGAGGCAGACAAAGGTTAAATGACTTTGCTCAGAATCACACAGTATTTGAGGCTGGATTTGAACTCAGGCCTTCCTGACTGCAGACTTCACTGAGTCACTTAGCTGCTTCTAGCACAAATGAAGGATGAATTAAGTCTATTTTTGGTGTTCAATATTCATGTTTCATCACACTGATGAAGAGTCTTAGAATCAGGAATGACTAGACATGGAAGGGACCTTAGCACCTAACATGTAGAATATTAGATTCTAATCTATTAAAATCAAGTAAAACAAAACCTTTGCAATTGTCTAGTTTAATCCCCTCATTTTTCAGATAAAGAACCAAGCTCCAGAAAAGGGAAATAATTTACTCACACAGCCCACTAGAGGCAGAGCCATCACTTGCATAGGCCACCTTTGTCTTAGGAATGTATTTCATTCATCCTTTTGGACTGCACAAGATGATGCTCACACCCTATTATATCAAGGTTCCCTATGTGGCTTCCCTTCAAGTCTTATTCTAAAATCTCATGTAGCGCAACAGTGCTATAATGACCAGAGGGCAAAACTTCTTCCAGGATCTCAACATTTGGGGGTAGAGCAAGGGGAAGCAATTTCTTCTTTCAGTGCCACTACAACCCCTGACCCTTGACTGACAGCACTTGAGCATCATGTGCTATAATTACTCCTACCACTTCCTCAGGTCCCATAGGTGTGGTGCCCTACTCCTGAAGGAACCTTAAACTCCAACCCCTTCCTGGTGAGCCTGTCCCCTCACAGCCACTCTAGAAGCAGACCTGTCCCCTGCCTGCTCCTCTCCCTCCTCCCTCCAAGCTAAATTTGCCTCAGCTATGTTTCTGGCTAATTATAGCTCTACAGTATGATGAAATATTTAGAGAGGACCTGGGTTCAGATCCTGGATCCACTACTTGCTGCCTATATGACTTTAATCAAGTCACTTAGATTCTTTGGGACTTAATTGCTTAATTGAAAAAGTGAGAGTTGAATTAGATGACAGTCTGTTCCAGCTCTATTTCTATGACCCTAATCACTTGAAAGACTTTAAAGTTCCTTCTTAGTGGTAATACTGCAACAGCTTGGCTCAATATTCCCAATTACAGAAAGCAATTAGATTCAAATGCTTCCTTTTTTAATGGGAGTTGAATTAGACAATCAAATATAACCACTGATGGTGGGAAATTTCACAACAGGCACTAGCCCAGACTCTTTCCTGTCCATCCTTAGCTAATAGTGATGTACTGGTAACAAAAATAGCATTTTTATAGTCCTTTATGGTTTACAAAGTGATTTATCTCTGACCTTCACTGTATGAGGTAGGTGCAATTATTAACCTCATTAACACTGTCGAGTTCAGAGCTGTACTTTGATATAAATGTGACTTTTTAGGTTCTTCTGAAAACAGCAATTTGTGTTTGGAACCCATGTTCTAATAAAGGTTGATGCGCTTATTCTATTGTGGGGTATAGTCAGTGTCCCTGAAAAATATGAAAGTGTGATACAAAGGAAAGAGCCCTGGAACAGGGGCAGGGCAACAATTATTGCTATTATTAGGCAGTTTGGGATCTCTGATGAATGGATTCAGCCCTCTGTGACTAGAATGACTTGAATTAGTTTCATTAGAGAAAGTGCAAACTGGATTACACAAAGAGAAAAAAAGTTGTTTTTTTTAAATCAACATTGCAAATGAAATTAAGAAAATCAATACTCCTCTGCCTGCTTTCCTCTAATAATCTTTTCTTCCTCTGGCTCAAAGGACGAGCCATAGAGCAAGTATAGAAAGAGCCGAATTGCATTTACAGGAGATAATGGAGTTCTTTAGTGTATCATGATATCTGTAAGAACACTGTAGTAACCATGTACCTTGCTCCAGTCATGGCCCTAGAATGTACTATTCAAGGAAGAGGATGCATCCCCCTACCAGTAGGTAATTGACTCTTGTCCATTTTTCTCTCCATTCAAGTAAGATTTTGGATGGTAGAGAAAAGCATAGTGATAACTTTAGCAGTGTCCTCAGAGACCTTCTAGCCTATCCCTTCATTTTTCGGAGGAGGAAACTGAGGCCCAGAGAAGGGAAGACACAGCTTACTCACCAAATTAGGAGAAAAGAAGAGTGGAAAATACTGTGTGACTTTAAGCAAACCATTTAAACATCTTTGAGCCTGTTTGCCCACCTATAAAATAGGAATGAGAATGCTCACACTGTGCACTGCTTACCTTATAGTGTTTTCCTGAGGGAAGTGTTTTTGTAAACCTTAAAGTGAGAATTATAATTTGAAATCAAGTCTCTAGACTTAACAATATATTTTATTGTCTCCCTCATCAGGAAATTGTTTCCTTTCTCAGTCTTTTGTGATTAATTGCTCTGGCTTTTTGTAACCGTCTGCCTTTCTGTCAATATTTCTTTTTTTTCCCCAGGTCAAACTTTCTGTTTAAAGCTTTCTCTTTCTCTGGGTCAGTATCTCTGTCTCTCTCATCCTTTCCCTATTTGCTTGTGTCTCAGTCTTTGACTCTATCTCTCTCTCTTTTTGTCTCTATCTGTCTCTCATGCCCTCATCTCTCTCTCCCCACCCTCCTCTCCTCTTGTTCTCTTGCAAATAATCATACTTTTTGAAAATGAGTAGTCTTTTCCCATCATATGTCCCCCTATCCACCCCTGTCTGTGGATAAGAGAATAAGTATTGTTGATAGAAATTCAGGACACACTGAATAGCTTTTGGGTTCTAATTCGTGAAGACCATTTCTCATCAATGTTGCATTGTTTAATGGGAGCATCAACTTGGATTGAGGATGGGTTGGATTCACTATCTACATATCAGAGGTTAGGTCTGCTCTTAATATAGATTCAGTGCTGGGTTCATTGAAGGGATTATGTTGCTCACTCCCACCAGTCCCTATGGTCAAAGTAAAATGTTTTCCTTCTGTCTAAGCCTCTTCCCCAATGGGAAGAATATAATACACTAGATTTTCTCACTATAAGTCCAGTTTACTTTCAGAAAATCTCTTCTACACATTACTTTTATAATAGATGTTCTTTCCCTTGTCCTGAATACATGCACTAATACATTATCTAATGAATACACTATTGGTCAATTACCCAATTATTCATGACCATATTTTTTGGGAAAATTTGTTCAAATACTACCATTTCAAGTTTTAGTTACTCATATAGCTTTTCCTGACCTCTCTAGTTCATATTGCAGATTTCTCCCTACTCTGAACCCCTCAAGAAATTGATGTTGTGAATTTGACTCCCTGCATACATTACTGAAGGCATTGTTACCTATATAGATGATCTATATTGTTAGGCATGTACATGACCTATTTTTTTTCAGTTAGTCTATAAGCACCTGAATGAAACTTTCAAGTCTGGTACCTTGTCCATCTAAGAGTCTTTCAGCCTAAGAAAGTGAAACTTCTCTGGGAAAGAAATAAAAATGTTCCCAGTCATGTAAACAGTTTTTCTAATCCATTTATACTTCCAATTAGAAAAGTCAGCTTATGGAAGAGAGGGCACAAGGTTTGATTTAAGGATATTTCTACTACTTTGCTTGTTGAGAAATAAGACAACCATACTCAGTAAATGACCAGACATTTCTCTGTTGAAGCAAATAGAAGAACAAAAGTTTACAATGGTTTCAAATGAGAATTCATAATAGGATAGAAATAGTACTACACTAGATTAGGTGACCTAGACTGTAGTCCAGGTTCTGCTTCAAAATGTTGTTTTGTCCCCTGAGCCCCAGCTACATTTGTAAAATTATCAAGTGGGATCTTTAAGATTGCTTTCTAGCTGAACATTTTCATGCTCTAAAGTCCCTTCCATCTCTAATATTCTATGTTCTAAGTTCCTTTCCAGCTCTAAAGTTCTACATTCTAGTGTTCCTTCCAGTTCCAACATTCTATATTCTTACATTGTACATTCTAAGGTGTCTTTTCAGCTCTAAGGTTCCTACCAGCTTGAGCCCCATGCCAAGAATATTTTTCAGAATTATTTTTGGCTCTATATTGTCTTATTGCTCTCCATCTTTCTCTTTGATTTTATTAGATGAGCTTTAAATATATATGTATACATATACACACATGTACATACATGTGCATATGTATGTATGTGTATACATACACATAGTGATGATGACTCAGAAAGGAAGCCTTATTAGGATATTTGAGAGCATTGTCCCATTTGGATGAATATATTCCCAGCTAAAAGTTCTCTCTCAACAACTGCCCGGTTATTTACATTGTTATTATGATATAAAATCTGGGTCCACTAGTAAAATATTACTGCCTATCATATTGTGTGTAAACTATGAAAAAAAGACTACTTAAGGACTACTTCAATTTTCTTGTGATAGACATTGATATATGTAAACTATGAAAAAAAGACTACTTAAGGACTACTTCAATTTTCTTGTGATAGACATTGATATATAAGGATAGACATTAATTAATTATTCCACAATTGATCAATAACCTACATAATTAGAGTATTTTGAAAGCCTCAATCCAAATAAAGTTGCTTTAAAAGTAAAACTAATGTGTCATTTCCTTACGGATTGGAGTCTAACTTTATTTGGGATTGGCTATCACCTTTAACCAAGCCAGGTACATTAAAATTGATTATTGAAATGTGTTTTCACATCTAGTTTGGGCTCTTGACTTTAAAAAACTGACAATGAGGTGTGGCCACAGACAGTTGATTTTTAAGAACATTTCAGTCCTTTGTCCTGAATGACCATGAAATGTCTGGCTACTTGTATATCATATACTACCCAGTAAAACCAGAACATTTCATGAAACTCAGAATTACCTCAATAGCATTCTAAAATAATGATGGAGTACATTATGATGACCATGCTGTACTTTGCTTTGATTTTAGTTTTATCAACAGTAATGAAATTTACTTTGGAAGATTCCTTTACAAGAATCATACTTTGGACTCATAGTTCGTAACTTTTTCCTTCTGACTTTTCCTCTGTTGTTAATAACACTTGGCCCCCACCCTCACCCCAAATCACTCTTTGTACATAGCTATGTACATATATGTTATCTTTCCCTACTAGACTACAAATTTCTCTAGAACAAAGACTGTTTAACTCTTACCTTTTTATTTCACTTATTAGCACAGTGTGTTCTGATATATAGCAGGAGCTTATTAAATACTTGTGGATTTTAAAATTCCATAATAACAATAGTATTTGCGGTGGTAGTAGAAGAGCACAATTATGTAGCATCCTAGGGTTTACAAAGCCCTTTCCTCAAAGCCCTGTGAGGTAGGTAAGGCAAATATTTCTTCTCCCGAGAGAGAATTTCTCCCTAAATATGCATGAGACTGCTGACCCCTGAAGTCTCTTCACATTTTGAGAGTCTGTAATACTCATTTTATAGATGAGGAGGTTGAGGGTCCAACAGATTAAATAATTTGTCTATGCTTACCTAAATGCTAAGTGTGAGAGCCTCAGTACCTTCAGTTGAAATGAAATAACAACTCTGTATAGGAGTCTGGAGATTCCAGTTGTAATTCTGGCTTTCACATGAATAAATGATTTGGCCTTGGGCAAGTTGCTTTTAGTATCTAATCTTTGGTTTCCCAATTTGTAAAAGAAGATTGAACTAGATAATCTTTAAAGTCTTTTCCAGCCTATTTGGAGGTTCAAATATGCCATATTTTAATAGTTTTTCTGACTCTATTCTAAGTAGAGAGAAACTAAGGTCATTATGGAAAAGTCATTGGAGCCCTCAAAGTTCATGGTACTGGTACTAGTCCATAGTACAACTTCCACTACCACCATTGAAAATTAGAATATTTTGAGGAAGCCTTGAGGGAACATTCCATCTACTTTGTTGTTGAGAAGTTTTCTCTTTTTTGGGGGGGTGGTGTCCTGGGTGTAGTAGATATGACAGGGGAGCTTTCAAGAATGGACCTCAAAGCAAACCTTCCAGATAGCCCTTTTTATTCTAGAAGGGTTCAACATTGAAACATTCGTGTAAAGTCTTTTGTCCACCTCAGCTCTCAGGGATATCATTGCCTGTCTTCTCTATTAATGTGACTGTGGGCATCTAATTTCTCAGTCTTTCAGGTTCCCATCAATAATTTTTGGGGAAAACCCCTAATAGCTTTATTGCCTTTCTCCTAGAGTTATTGTGAAAGAAATACCTTAACATAACAGAGAAATGGGAGTAACTAGCAATTTAGCCCTGACAATTCTTGGCTTACCTCCTTAGAGAAGAATCAGCTTTTGGATTTAACATTTGGAACATTTAAATGGATCTTAATTTGCACTTGAGGGTCAAGTCTTTGGAATAGAAGAGAATTGTATGAGTATGATATCATGTTGACTGCACTCATTGCTTCCTCCCATGAAATGAGTTCTATGTCTGGACCTTTTTTAAAAAGCTGACTTACAATCTCACTTCCACCATGAACTTGTTGTCTGTTCTGTGGGCTCCTCTCCCTTAACTCTCTGAAATATTTGAGGAACTACCCGAAAAAGTGTGCCCCTGCCAAATGAATGATTTAGCCAGAATCTGGTTCCTCTTTTCTCTCTGAGTTGTTACTGTTTATCTCAAATAATTTATTGGGTTTTTCAGAGAATACCTCCAGGAAGAACAAAACACAACAAAACAAAACAAAAATTAAGACAGGAAGGGGGAGAGGATGCCATTGACTTACCTTCTTCTGAACTACTAAGACCATTATAGTTGCCAGAGTAAAGATGAGACACAGAACCAGGGCAGCTGTGGTGAAATAAAAATAAGTCCGGCTAGTGGCCCTGAGCTGGCTTGTGACTGTGCCTTCAGACACGTTCATGGCTGCCTCAAGAGAAGCATTCAGTTGGTGGAGGGACGTTTGCCGTGGTACCGAGGACATTGTTTATATACCACCGCCCTCCACCTCACACCTTATCGCCCTTGATCTGTTGAGACTCACAGGCCATCTCTGTTCCAAGTAGGATTTTCCCCCTTCATCCTGGATCATGTGACCTGGAAAAAAATCTTCACTGTTTGTCGGATGAAGAAAGATTTCTCTGGGGGCGTGAAGTGAAAGACAGCAGGCAATGGGAGAAAGAGATTCATTTTCTTGCCAAGGATTTTGTTGCTGGTCGTCCGGTGAGCTACATTGAAGGGGTCTGATGTCAGAAGACAAGTGGGAAGCAAGCTCACCCCCAGCTCCCTTTGTGTGTGAAGTTGTGTGCACTGACTTGTGTTTCACTTATAGTCACCAGCGGTGGCAGCTGAGTGCTTCAGCTAACGCTTTCTTCTTCCAGACAGTCATTTCTGCACGCTGCTCTCCACTTAAAAGTGTTACCTACCCATAAAGCCCACATCTCTTTGGGGGTCAGGAAGACTGGATTTCACAGTGGAAAGGTTCTTGGGCAAGTTATTTTCCCTTGCTGGGCCTCAGTTTCCTTACCTGTAAAATGATGGGATAGAATTAGATGGTCTCTAATATTCCTTTTAGATATAAATTTTGTTATCCTATAATTTAAAAGAATTAGTTTTACTAATATTAATACCTGTGGTTAGGTTAAAAATGGGTATCTCTCTCTGTCTCTCTCCCTCTCTCTATCTATCATCTATCTATCTATCTATCCATTTATCTATCTATCTATATCTATGTATATAGCTATCTCTATGTATATGACTATAACTCTATATCTCTATGCATATAGCTATCTATACATTTGTAGGGTCTGTCTCTTTAAAAACAGATTGGAATAGTGGGAAAGAGTTTTGTATCTGGAGTGAGAGGACCTGTATTTTCGTCCCACTTCTATTACTTTAATGTCTGTGTGATCACTGAACCTCTCTGAGCCTAGAATCTTCAGCTAAAAAGCTAGAGGGGTTGACTAACTATTCTCTAAGGTCCTATAAAATGAATAGACAAAACCCTTCTGAGACTTTTGGAAGGATAGGAAGGGATATCCTGTGTATAAAGTTACTAGACTGAGTCAGAAGACATGAGTTCTAGGTCTGGCTCAGTCACTAATTCACTATGCATCAATCCCTTTCCTTCTCTGGGACTTAGTTTCCCTATTTATAAAAATGAAGGGATGAGATTAAGTGGTATCTAAGATCCACTCTGGTTTTGAAGTTCTATGAAAAAGTTCCAATAAATATATCTCAAGGGTTAGCTTAAATATACTATTGTAGAACTTTGTCTCAACAGATACTCTTGACCAATAAACTAGTTATCTGAAAAAATCCCCTGAACAATGTATCTGACGCTATTGAGTCTGCTATCAACCAACCAAATTAAGAAGCAGTACTGTCATATTTTCTATACTAAACAAGGCCTACGGATATCATTTGGTGCTGGCTACACTGGCATGTCAAAGGAGTAACATGACTGAAGAAGAAGGCCACATATATTCTAATCACCTATTTTACCTACCTGGAAAACAGGTCCTGAGTGTTAAACAATTAATGTGCTTTCACCAGATAATCTGGAAACATCCCAGATAGTCTTCTGGGTGAAGCATGATTTCCTCAGCTGTTATGCAGGGGCTATTAACATTTTTGGGTTCTGTACCTCCCTCTTTGGCATTCTGGTGAAGCCTATGGACCCTTTTTCACAATAATATTTTTTTAAATGCATGAAACAAATCACATAGGATTACAAAGCAAATCAATTCTATTGAACTGCAATTGTCAAACACTTAAAAAAAACCAATCTAAATTCATGGACCTCAGGCTAAGAACACCTGATACTTACATGGAGTTGATACATGACTGTTGAATGCCTCACTGAGAACATACTTGTGCCCACCTCAGACTGTTCTAAAAGTTTGTTTCTTGTATTCCTTCCTTACTTCCTGATGTTGGTAAAAGGGGTTGTTTAGCATATTCATTTGTCTCATAAGTTACCAAAATACTTTAAAAATAAACTGTAGCAGTTAAAGTAGCATTATTTGAGCTCTGGAACTGCGTTTTTCCACACTTCATTGCCAAGATTCAAATATACATGGAATAATTTTTTTTCTGGAATTAAATTGTAAGTCAGGTAGACAGGTTTATCTAGGGCATATTTGGACAATTGGTTTTGGATTTTCTCTGAACCATTCAACTGAGACTCTGAGTTTTTTTTTTTCTAGAATTGCATTTAGAATCAGAATTCTTGTTCACTAGTTGGTTTCAAATGTGGCATCTTGTCTCTTTATTGTCCCCTTCCTATGCCACTCCAAGTGATTTTGTCTGGAGAATACCTTTGGATACCATGGCTTTCACAGGGTCTACCCAGAGGCTGAAGCCCAACTTAGCCAAAAGTTTACATTCCCTTTACTTTAATTTTGGACTGGGGCTGTAATTCCCATGGTGTAAAGAGCTCCAGTGAGGAGTTCACTCTTCTCAGATAGTCCCTTTCTCCATAACTTAGAGTCTTACAGAGGCATCTACAGACAGTGAGAGCTTAATTGATTTGCTCAGGATCATCGGGTCATGTGTCAGAGGCTAGACTTTGATATGAAGGTGGGCAT
>JAQQSK010006427.1:0-14437 GCA_028658325.1 Potorous gilbertii
GTTTTTTTCCCTTTTCTGAGCATTTTCCCAGCCAGTTACTTGACTTCTGAGAGTCCTCTCCACCCTCTGGCCTAGATCCTCCCAGCTAGTGCTTGGGGTCTGAGATTCAAATGCTCCCAGCCAGTTACTTGACTTCTGAGAGTCCTCTCCACCCCAGGCCTAGGTCCACCCAGCTAGTGCTTGGGGTCTGAGATTCAAATGCTGCTCCCTAGCCTCAGGGCTTTTGGCAGCAGGCCTGCCTGCTATTCAATGGGAGCTTATCTGCTGGTGCTCAGGTGGGGGCAGGGCCACCTCTCAGGCTCAGTTCCTTCAGGGGGTTTATGCAGAGATCTTTTGTAATGGAGCTGCTGTTGAGCTCCTGCCTGCTCTGGGAGCTGCTCTGGGAGCCTCTGGCCGCAGCTACCTCTGCCTCTGCCTCTGCCACAGCAGCTGTCTCCCGAGGGGGTCCGAGTCCCGGAGACCCCGCTCCCTTCTCAGCCCGTCTCTCTCACTGACTTGTGCGTCTGTGGGTGGAGGGACCTTCGTGGCCGCTGGAGATTCCGGTCCCTGAAGCCTGCTTGGGTCTGCTGGCTCCTCTCAGTGCCACTCGGCCGAGGCAGGGCAGGGGAGGGCTCTGCAGGGCAGGGCTCTGCTCCTGTTCAGGCTCGATGGACCTTTGGGGTCAGTTTTTCAGGGCTCTCTGCAACGGAAATCTCCTTCACTGTGTTGCTGCGCGGCTTCCACTGTTCCAGAATTTGTCAGGAGTTCTTTTTAGAGGAAATCCATGTACTGTGGGTTCGGAGCTAGCAAATGTGAGTCTTTCTACTCTGCCATCTTGGCTCCGCCCCCCCAATTATTCTCCAAAATTGAGAAAGAAAACACCGCCAGAATTCTTTTATAAGACAAATATAGTCCTACTACCTAAATGAGGGAAAGATAAACCACAGAAAGAAAACTATATACCAATATAATTAATGAACATTGACTCAAAAATATTTTAACAGAATTTTGTCAAACAGACTACAGTGATTTATCTAAGAAATTATTCACTATGAACAAATTAGATTGATGTATAGTTCATATTTTGGAGAGATTTGAAAGGTCATGTGAAGCAGAGAAAATGTCTAATCCTCCACCTTGTTTCATAGCTTTTCAATGTGGTATATAGATCAGAACTTAATACTTCAAATTGTAGCTTAATCACTCAGTGGAACATTTTTACTTTTTAAATGCAACCCAAGATTATAGGACACTGTTCCTGGGAGCACAGCCTAATATTTCCTCAACTATAAAAAAAAAGGGCTTGGACTAGAGGTCTCTAAGTACCCTTTCAAGTCTAGTCCTAGGACCCGTGTCATAAGATTTAATTGTACCAGGTTTGCTGTCCACTAAAAAACACATTTCTAAGTACATTCTCATCATCTACAAGTGAAGTTGGGTTTTTAAACCTAAATGAAGGGTTTTACATTTTAATTCTATCAAATTTCATCTTATTAAATGGAAAGCTTTATACTAGTTACTTTTTTTTAAAGCAATTAGGGTTAAGGGACTTGCCCAGGATCACACAGCTATTGAGTGTGTGAGGCCATATTTGAAGTTAGGTCCTCCTGTTCCAGAGCCAGTGCTCTATCCACTGTACCCACCTAGCTGCCATATGTTAGCTAGGTTTTGAATTCTCTCTCCTTTTCCTGTGATACCTGGTATAACATGCTTCATTACTATATTCTCCAGACTGCTCTGCTCAGTTCAGGACACTAGCAAACTCTGTGGCTCAAAGAGTGACCTCAGTCCAAAATTAAAACAACCCTCTTTCTGCCCCAAATGAAGGAAGCATTAAAAATTAAAGGTGAAATTAATAAAATTGAGTGTAAGAAAACCATTGAATTAATAAAGAAAACTAAGTGTTGGCATTTTGAAAAAATCAATAAAATAGATAAACCATTGGTTAATAGGATTAAAGAAAGAAAGAGAAGAAAATCAAGTTACAAGTATCAAAAATGAAAAGGATGAATATACCACTAAAGATGATGAAATTAAGCAATTATAAGGAGTTACTTTTGCACAATTATATGCCAATAAATTTAACAACTTAAGAGAAATGGAAGAATACTTACAAAAACACGAACTGCCAAGTTTAGCCTAAGAAGAAATGTAATCCCTAAACAGACCTCTTTTAGAAAAAAAAACTGAACAGGCCCTAAATGAACTTCCTAAGAAAAAAGCACCAGGACCACACAGATTTGCAAGTGAATTTTATCAAACAATTAAAGACCAGCTAATTCCAATATTAAATAAGTTATTTGGAACAATAGGCAAAGAAAGGATCTTACCAAGCTCCTGTGGTGAAACAAATATGATAGTGATCCCTATACCAGGAAAAGTAAAAACAGATAAAGAAAATTATAGACCAATTTCATTAAAGAATATGGATGCAAAAATCCTAAAATAAAATACTAGCTAAAAGATTACAGTAATATTTTGCAAAGATTATACATTACAACCAAATGGGATTCTTACCAAGAATGCAGGGATGGTTTAAAATAAGGAGAACTATTAACACAGTTGATTATGTCAATAATAAAAGTAACAAGATTCTATTCTGCACATAGATGCATTTGATAAAGTACAACACGCTTTTCTATTAAAAACACTTGAAAGTACAGGCATAAATGAACTTTTCCTTAAATTGATAAGAAGCATTTACCTAAAACCATTAGCAAGCTTTATTTGTAAATGGGGATAAGCTAGAAGTCATCCCAGTAAGATCAGGTGTAAAACAAGGATGCTGACTGTCACTAACAGTATTCAATATTGTATTGGAAATTCTTGCAGTAAGAGAAGGAAAAGAAGGAATCAGAATATGGAGTGATGTAATAAAACTTACTCTTTTTGCAGATGATATGATGATATACTTGGAAAATTAAATATATTATAAAAGAAACTTAAATACTTACATACTTAAAATGAAATATACTTAAGAACTCAACAGAAAGTTAATTAAAATAATAATTTCAGCAAAGTGGCAGGATATATAAAGTAAGTCCACATAAATCATCATCACCCCTATAAATTATCAATAAGATCCTCCAGGAAGAACTAGCTAGAGATACCCCATTTAAAATAATTCCAGACAGTATAAAATACCTGGACATATACCCACCAAAACAAACCCAGGATGTATGTAAGCAAAACCACAAAAAACTTTGTATACAAAATCAGATTTAAACAAATGGAGGAATATTAACTGTGAATGGGTAGGCAGGATCAATATCATAAAAATGACAATTTTGCCAAAATTTATATATTCAATGTCACCCCAATTAAATTACCAAAAATTATTCTACAGAACTAGAAAAAATAAAATTCATTTGGAAGAGCAAAAGGTCAAGAATATCCAAGAAACTAATGGAAAAAATATAAAAGAAGGAAGTATATCAGTACCAGATTTCAAACTATATTATAAGGCAGTGATTATCAAAGGTATCTGTACTGGCTAAGAAACAGAAAAGTAGATCAGTGGAATGGAGTGAACATACAATTTACAATAACAAATGAATATAGTTACCCAGTATTTGACAAGGGTAAAGACTTAAGTTTTGGGGATAAAAATTCACTATTTGATAAAAACTTATTAGGAAAACTGGTAAAGCAGTCTGGCAGAAAATTGGGCAGAGACCAATATTTTATACCATTTACCAAGATAAGGTCAGAATAGATACACAACCTAGATATAAAGGGAGATGTTACAAGAAAATTTGAAAAACATGGAACATATTACCTATCAGACTTATGGAGAGGTGAATAATTTATAAACAAACAAGAGATAGAGACTGTTGTGAGATGTGAAATGGATCATTTTGATTACAGGAAATGGTTCTTATAAAAATGACACAAATATATCCAAGATCAAAAGGAAAGCAGAAAACTGGGGGAAAATTTACAGATAGTTCCTCAGATAAAGGTCTCACATCTCAACTCTATGAAGAACCTTGTTAAATCTATAGAATGCAAGTCATTCTCCAGTTCACAAATGGTCCAAAGATATGAACAGGAGGTCTTCCAATGAAGTCAAAACAATTTGTAGCCATATGAAAAAAATGCTCTGTCATTATTGATTAGAGAAATGCAAATAAAAACAACCTTGAGATATCATTTTGCACCTGCCAGATCGGCCAAAATGATTGAAAGGGAAGGTGACAAATGTTGGAGGAGATGTGGAAAAAGTGGAACCTTAATTCATTGTTGGTGGATCTGTGAGCGATTTGGAATTATACCCCAAGAGTTATTAAACTTCCTATAGCTTTTGACTCAGCAATAACACTTATGTTTGTTTCCCAAGATGACTAGGGAAAATCGAACATAACCTTCATGTTTGAAAATATTTAATAGAAGCTTTCTTTGTGGTGGCAAAGAACTGGAAATTACAGGGATGCCTGTCAATTGGAGAACGGCTAAACAAATTTTATATGTTCATGCTGGAATCTTACTCTGCTATAAGAAATGATGAGCTCTAAGATGTTAGAAAAACATGGAGACCAGACCTCCATGAAATAATGAAGACAGAAATTAGCAGAATCAACAGCAGTATTGTTATAAGAACAGCTTTGAGCAACAAATCATTGTGTCTATTAGAAATACCTAAATTAACCTTAAAGATCCTATGAAGTAAAATGCTGTTTGAATCCAGAAAGGAATACTATAGTGGTGTAGGAAATGATGAGTTGATTGATTTAGAAAAACATGGAAAAACTTGGATTTATGAAGGAAGATGCTATCCACCTTCAGAGAAACAGATGATAGGAAGAAATAAGCACAGTATGGTCTTACATATATGTGCATGAGTGAATATGTATACATATGTGTATGTTTATAGAGTTCTATGTACATGTATATGGATATATATCCATGCCTAATTATAGTTTTCTTTAGTGTGGGGGGAAGGGGAAAAATGTTAAAAGCACACAGCACAGAAAAAACATCAAAGAAGCAAAGAAAAGGTGGGCAGCTTTGAAAACAATGCATTTATTATAGAAGTGTTCTTGAAATGAAAATTTATCGTTTTATATTGAATTCTCTCTTATGATCTGCTGTGTACAGGGCACTGGTTTTTTAATTTTCTCATTTTCTTTTAAGAGTAAAATAAAAAAAATTACCCAAAAAATTAAATATATGAAAAAAGGAAGTAAAATAGCAAATCAGAAATGCAACTGAAACTACAGAGTCAGCCTGACTGTGAAACTAGGAAGGCCCCCAGGAATATGACTAAGGGAGAAGAAGGACAAAGTTGCTTATTTGTGTCCTCCAATTCAGATAATATAAAAGACAGTACCTACAAGAGAGTCCAGCTGAATGACTGGACAGGCAACACTAGACTGAGGCCACAGGGGTTAGTGCTCCTGTTGCTAGTCAGTCATTTTCAGGTATATCTGACTCTTTGTGACACCATTTGGGTTTTTCTTGGCAAAGATACTGGAGTGCCATTTCCTTCTCTAATTCATTTTACAGATAAAGAACTGAAGGAAACAGGGTTAAGTAACTTACTCAGGATCACACAGCTGGTTAGTGTTTGAGGCTGGAACTGAACTCTGCTGCCCTTTGCCACCCAGTTACCCCTTTCCTTTGCCAATATCTACTCTCATGGTTTTTTCTGGGTTAATTGCTCAAAGGTTGTCTATTTCCCTAGTAAGGGAATTAGAATCCCAGGGCTTCCATTCCATCTTCATCTCATTCCTGAGGAACAATGCTATTTTTGGCTTCCTTGAAGGTGTCCTTCCCAGGAGTGGGAGAGGAAGTAAAAAAAATATGTTTAGAGTGAAAATGTGAATCACACATGGAACCATCAATTTTGTTCCCAAATACAAAAGAAGGAATGTTAAGCAATACAATATCATAAGATTGTATATAAGTGATTAAAACCTCAATACTCAAGCTTTGTTGGGATATTTATAAAGAGTTTCTTTGCAAGAGCTACTTATTAGTTATTTTTCATTTTATTTTCCACTGAATATAGCCCAATAAATGCCAAATGGGCTCTTTGTTTCCATGGTTTCTCTTTCTATGGGAAACATTTTCTTGACTCTGTCAGTCTGCCATAGTCTCTGCCACTGCTCCAAATGCTCTGAAGTTCATGGAGGGAGGAGATGGCATCTGCCTTTTGAGATCTTACATGATCCCATACCAAATGAAGGAGTAAACAAATAGGTGGCAACACCGTGATAGTAAAGGTTTCCCTAAGGCCTTGAGTTCATGGCTTGTGGCCAGAGGAAAGGAAAGGCTTTCCTTCATACCCACCTCCCAAATATCTAGAGCTCAGAGAGTTTCCCTTATACATCAAGGCTGGCAGAAGGAAAAGGCGTAAATGTTGGGTATTGACCCTTTAATAGAATATATTCATAAAATTCTATCTCAACAGTCAATTAAAATAATGCTTATTGCCTGTAGGAATTAAAGGTGGTACAAAGACCAGTCCCAAGAAGTCCAAGGCAAAAGCAGGAGCTCAGTAGCCCTAGGGAAGTCCAGTTTGGGGTGTGGTACAGAACCACTAGGCTCTAGTAGGAGAAAGGCTCAGAGCATCTCCTAAGCCTGGCAGGCCCTGTCCACACCATTCATTTGTAGAACTTGACCCAAGCATAGGTCCCTCCAACCTAGCCGCAGAGGCTGATAAGATGAAAAAACCATGGAAAACCCCAAACACCATGAGAAAATACCTTGTTATCACAGATACCCGAGGATTGTCTGAGGAGACAGCTCTAAAAAAGATAGTCACCTCACAAGTCCAGGTAAAGTTTCAGAGAAAAAAAGTGTCCTGGCCAGAAGAATTACAAGATTGCCTGAAAGAACTAAAAAGAAAGATACAAAATACAATAGTTAGAAAAGAAAGAATGGAAGGGAGAATTGATAGCTCAGAAGATAATGAAAAATCTCTCACCAAAACTGAATGCTATGAAAATTAGAATGGGTTAGACAGAAAGCAACATATCAATGAGACCAAAAGGAATATCAAAACAAAGTCAAAAGACTAAAAAAAGAGAAGAAATCTAAGAAATCTTAATCAAAATAGCTGATAAGGAAAGCAGATCAGGGAGACATAATTAAAAACTCATTCTACTCTTTCAGAATTATGATCAGAAAAAGATCTTGGTTACTATATTTCTAGAAATCATAAAATGAAAACTACCTAGAACTCTTAGAACCAGAGGACAAAGAAAAATAGATATAATCCACTAGTCTCCTCCTAAAAGAAACCTTAAAATGAAATCTTAGAGAAACATCACAAACAAAATCCAGAGCATCCACATCATAAACAGTACTACAAGTGGCCAAAAAGAAAATGTTCACATACCAAGGAACCAGTCAGGATCACAGAAGACTTTATAGCTAGCACTTTAAAGAAGAGGAGAGCTTGAAAGCCAACATGTGAAAAGGCAAAAGATAAAGGCTTACAACCAAGCATAGCATGTCCAGCAAAATTAGGTATGCTCTAACAAGAGAAGAAACGGCTCTTTAATACAATAGAAAATTTGCAAGCATTCCTGAAGAGTCCAAAATTGTATAGACATCTTGAAATGGAAATAGTTACCAAGACATAGAAAAGTATGTATAAATGTACATCCCCCATACATCCATATACATACATACATACATACATATATATATATATATATATATATAATATATGTTTAATTGGAAAGGAATATGTGAAGATGAGTTGTTTGCATTCTAATGCATTTGGAATTAAAATTCTCAGAACCCTAAGATTTTTAAGGGTCATAAAAAAAGATAAAGATGACAGAGAGCCTGTGGGTGGTTTTGTTTAAACAAAAATGAGGGGGACATAGAGACTACAGTAGGTAAGAAAGGGGGAGGGAGAAAAAAATCACTATCACACAAAAGAAGTATATAAGGTAAAGACTACATAATCATGGAGGAAGAAGGGGAAGAAGCATCCCATGAACCTCACCTTCATCTGAAAATGAGAATGGTAAATGGAACACAGCTACACATACATGTATATATTAGTATAGAAATACATTAAACTAAAGATGGAAATAGGAGGGGACAGGACAAGGGAGCAGGATAGGTAACAAAATAATCATAAGGAAAACAAATTCAAAGTTGAAGATAGAAACATGAAGGTATATCCTAAAGGAAAGGATGAAAGAGTAAAAAGAGTTTCGGGACCAGGAAGGGGAAGAGTTAAGAAGCACAACAAAGAATAAACAGGTTACTTCATTTATAGATTCCAAGGGTAAAGCAAATTCTGAGCAAAGTGCTAGTGGAAAAGAGTGAGGGAAATAACTTTTTTTCACAACGTGATTCTGAATGTTAATAGGATGAATTCACCCATAAAACTGGAGAAGATAGCAAAGTGGATTGGAAAATAGAATCCAAACTACATACTATTTATAAGAAACATATTTGAAACCCAAAGATTCATATAGAGTTAAAATGAGGGACTGGAAAAAACCTATTATACTTCAAATGAACTTAAAAAATCAGAAATAGCAGTCCTGATTTCAGAAAAGGCTACAGTAAATATGAACTTGATTAAAAAATAGTCAAGGATATTATATTATACTTAAAAGCACCATGGATAAATAATTATCAAAATTTTGTGTGTGTGTGTGTGTGTGTGTGTGTTTGAGAGGAGGAGAAGAATTGAGGAATTTGAGAGGATTGGAGCAGCAAATGGTAGTGGGATTTGGGGGAACCATAGTGACTCCATTTTGTGATTCAATTCTGGAGCTAGTTCAGTTTCCTTTGTATTCAGTTAAGGGTCTAGTTCATTTTCTGTCTTGTGAGAAAACTTTATTCAATTGTGGAAATTGTGAGAGGACTTTGTTGCATTGTTTGAACCTAGCCCTGCATGGCTAGGAAGCTGGGCTACCCTTACCTTCTGCTTAGAGACCCCTAACTCAGGACCTAGGTTATGTTGACCAGAAATCAGTCAGATCCAAAGACTGATGCAAGGAGTTTTCTCACAATTGTACATCCCAAGCAATCCATATGTCTTATCTGAATATTGGCTCCATACTGTTCAATTAATTATTGTTTCCATGTTCTTTGGATTGTTCACAGATACTTGGTGATGGAGGAAATGGGACACCTTCATTTCTGATTTCAAGGAATTTCACCTATTCACTCTCCCCCTTCCAAATGGGAAAGTCCCTAATCTTTCCTCCAATTAGAAATAAGATTTCTTAATGTCATGTTGTTTCCTTTTAATTATTTGACTTTATTTGATTGTTTTTGATGTATAAAAGTCTTTCTTCTCCTGTAGTCAGGGTCTAGCCCTAGACTGAGGAGGGGTCTGGTCCTGGTTTATTGAAAAATTGGCATGCACTAATTAATAAATTGATGTGCTCAGAAGATGGTACCTTTATTTCCTCAGTCATTTCACCTTTCATCTGCCACATGTGATTGCATCAAATAGCATAGCATCAAGATTCTTAAATTAGATTAAATTAAATTAGAGATGGAAATAGCAACATGATAAGAGTGGGAAAATGTAATGTGCACTTATCAGAGTTAAATAAAATAAGCAACAGATTTACAAGAAAGAAATTAAAACTATGAATAGAACTTTAGAAAAATTAGAGATGGTAGATCTCTGGTAATGATGGAATGAGAATATTATCACTCTCTTTACACCCTCCCCCTTCCAATCTTTCCTATTAGTGTAAAGAAAATCATCATCCTCCCAGTTCTCCAGGCTCACAATCTTGGTGTCACCCTGAACTCCTCACTCTCTCTAACCCTCACTATCCAATCTGTTGCCAAGATCTATGAATTTAACCTTTGCAACATGTCTTCAGTATGTACTCTTTTCTCCTGTGATATTGCCAGCACCCTGGTATAGGATTTATTTCCTCGTATCTGAATTGTTATAGCCTGCTAATTGTTCTGACTGCCACAGGTCTCTCCCCACTTAAGTCTTTCCTTCAGTCAGCCACCAAGCTGATTTTGCTAATGCACAGGTCCAACCATGTTATCCTCCCCACTCCCAACCCCTGCACACACACACACACACACACACACACACACACACACACACACCCACTCCAGTGGTTCCCTATCATCTCCAGGATCAAATACAAAATTCTTTGTTTGGTATTCAAAGCCCTTCATAATTGTCTCCCCTCACTAAATGTTTCCAATCTTCTTATATCTTACAACTCATCAAAGTGTCACTTTGATCCAGTGACACTTGCCTCTTTGGTGTTGCTGAGTCAAAACCCTCAGGCTCTTGGATCTGGACATTTTCAATGCCTGTCCCTCATGCCTGGTGTGTCTTTTCCCCTCATCTCCATCTATTGGTTTCCAAGGATTTTTTTTAAATCTCAACTAAAATCTCATCTTCTAAAGAAGTCTTTCCCAACACCTCTAAAACCTAGTGTCTACCTTCTTTTTATTGATTCCTGTTTATCCTCTATATAACATGTCAATAGTTTTTAGCATGTTGTCTCTCTCATTAAATTATTAAGTCCTGAGAAGGAAATTATGATTTTTATATAATTAATACATGTGTATTGAATATACTAATAATTTAGTTTTCTCAAGAACTGCTTCTCTGACTTGGGAGTCAGATCTCACAATGCAACTTAAAATGATCAGTTAAACTTTGACAATGGTCACAATCACTGCCTGTGTAGCTGAAGTGAAGAAAATCAGAGACTGTAGAACTTGTTCCCATCACAGAACTCTGGTCCTGTAACCTGCCAAGTAATGGTCCCCAAGGATTCAGGTAATATTGCTCTCACAGGACTCTGGAGTCCTATTGTCTTCTTTTGTGGGTTTGTCATGGGGAACCACTCTGGCCATGGAATGTAGAGAACCTTGAGGGGTTTGAAAGAGCCCCTTATCAAGAGTTCCCTTCCTCCAAGGGAGAGTGGCTGACTTGAGAAGTTAAGTGATATATTGTTCTTAGGTGCATGTCCTTGAATTTGGGTGTTGAAGTTCCAGGAATCAGGGCCCCTGCTATACAGGATAAATGGCCTTGAGGTCCCCCTTTCTACTTATCACAATGTGTTCTGTTTCATGCCTCAATTGATACCCTTATGGTTTTTAACTGTTTAAGCATCCCGATCCCCTAATTGATTGGCTCAGTATGTCTAGAATAAACTCAGCTTGTTCAGACTGCTGTGTTCCGCCTGTTTTTTCATCCTCTCTCTGTGAGCCCCATAACTGCCCTGGACCTGCTGGACTATGCTGGCCACAGTATCTGGCGCCCAACGTGGGGTCCCACCCGTTCCAGACAGGAGAGTCTGGTTCATGTAGCAAGACCAGAGTAGGACCCTGGAGCTGAAGGGGAAAGTAGCATGCAGGAAAAAGATGAGGAGAAGGCCTGGAAGGGCTGCTTCTTCCGTGTGGTCACTTTTGCTTTGAGCTCAGCAAAATTAGTTTCACTCTAGCAATAGGCTAGAGCCCAGGCATTTAAAAGAGACAGGTGAAGTAATCATAGGGTCATGAAGTAATTTATGTGGTGAAAGGCATGAAGGACCCGGCGGAAGTGACTATAAACCTTGAAAAGTGGGAAACAATAAGCAATCAAATGAGTGAGTATTATAGAGAGGTCAGACCAAGTGCTTCTCCTGTTACAATATTTTCAATTTGGAATGTACTTAAAATATGTCTACAGAAACCACAACAAGTATCATTAGCCACAAAAATAATAAAGGTAGATGTAGCCTCTAGTATAAAAGAGAAGGAAGACCTGAAGGAGTGTGTCATAGAAAAATTTAAAATAGAGTCTCCTCCTCGCAGTGCTCCTCCATTATGCAAGTCTAGATCACAAGTTTGTGAAAATGGAAAACATTGTAACCACCTTTCCCCCTCCTTCCCACTGTGATCTGTGTATATAGTCTCTGTCTTCACTTCAGCAAGGTGGAATTCTGGTCAGAAGAATTCCTGATTTGCAAATCCATTCCTCATAATGAAACTAACCAATTAAATGGCCGTCTGATCACAGTCACTTTGTCTCTGGTCTGCTGTTTTGTCATTCTCAGGTCAGAGACTGGCTCAGTAAAATCCTGTTAACACTCTTCAAGGGCAAGGAATGTCTTTTGCCTTTCTTTGTACCCCTAGTGCTTGGCACAGTATCTGACATGTAGTAGGTTTTGATAAATGCTTATTGCTTGACTGAATAGAAAAGATATTACATATTTATTAGCTGCATCTATAATACATACAATACATATAATACGTCTATAATATATACAAATTGAGTATGTATTATGTCACAAAGTCTTCACCAAACATATAGAAAAGCAGAAATACTAAATCCACAATTTACTGATCATAATGCAATAAAAGTTATATTCAATAAAGGGCCCTTGAGGAAAAACTGAAAAATAATTGAAAACTAAATAACTTAGTTCTAAAGAACCAGTAGGTCAAGAAAAATGATAGAAATAAGAGAAAATTTCATCAAAGAAAATGGTAATGAGACAACACACCAAAGCTCATAGGATGCAGCCAAAGTAGTTATTAGAAGAAAATGTATATCTCTAATTGCTTTTATTAACAAATGAGTGAAGGAATAAGTTAATAAATGGACATGTAACCAAAAAAAAAACCCCAACCTTGAACAATCCCCGTTCAGGAAACAAAGTAAAAATTTTCAAAATTATAGAAGAGATTAGTAAAGCTAAAAGCAAAAAGATCATTGAGATAACAAATGAAGCTAGGATTCAGTTTTTTGGGTGGAAAAAAACCATTAAATAGTTAGCTAGTCTGATTTTAAAAAGAAAAAGAGGAAAACCAAATTATTTTTATGAAAAAAGGAAAGGTACCACCATTGAAGAGGAAATAAAGGAAATTATGAAAAACTATTTTATCATTCAAAATTATTACAGAACCTCATACCTATTAGATAAACTAATAGGACAGAAAAGGTAAATGACAAATGTTGGGAGGAATGTGGAGACAAATGAGATATTAATGCACTGTTGGTAGAGTTGTGAACTGATTCAACCATTCTATAGAGCAATTGGGAACTATGCCCAAAGGGCTATAAAATCAGACATACCCTTTGACTTAGCAGTTCCACTACTATGTCTGTATTCCAAAATAGATAAAAAGCAAAAAGGAAAAGGACCTTTATGTACAAAAATATTTATAGCAGTTCTTTTCTGGGGGCAAAGGAAACTAAGAGGATGTCTGTCAATTGAGGAATGGCTAAACAAGTTGTGATATATGAATATGAGGGAATACTATTGTACTATAAGAAATTATGAGCAAGATACTCTCAGAAAAACCTGGAAAGGCTTGCATGGGCTAATACTATGTACAAAGTAACTGCAAAGTTGTAAGATGATCAGCTGTGAATAACTTAGCTATTCTCAAGGATACAATGACCCAAGACAACTCTGAAGGACTTATGATGAAAAATACTATCCATCCCCAGAGGGATAATTGATGGTGTATGAATAGAGACTGAAGCAGATCTTTTCTAATTTTATTTTTTCTTGATTTTTTTATCTATGCTTTCTTTCAAACATATTATGAATATGTTTTACATGAATACATATGTATAACCTTTATCAAAATGATTGCATTCTCATGTTGGGGAAGGATGGGGAAGTAGGAAGGAAGGAAAAGAATTTGGAACTCAAAGTTTTAAAAACAAATGTCAAAAATTGATTTTACATATATTGGGAGAAAATAAAATACTGAATTTAAAAAAATGATTAGAGAAACTATAAAATATTTGGGAATGTATTATATACAAACAAAACTGATAACATAGAGGAAATGGATGAATACTTTCAAAATACAAAGTATCCAGATTAACATAGGCTATTTAAATAAACAATATCAGAAAAAAAAACAAATTGAAAAAACTATTAACTATCAAAGAAATAACTCCAAGGCCATATCACTTTACAAGTTAATTCTTTCATATAGTCAAAAAACAATTAATTCCAATACTCCACAAACTGCAATAATGAGAAAATAAGACACCTTTTCAATCTCTTTCAATAGCACAAATATGGTCTTGATACTTAAATCAGGGAGAGACAAAAAAGAGAAAGAAAACTATGGAGAAATACCCCTAATGTACTCTAATTCAAACAATTAAAATAAAATATAGTAAGTAGACTACAATAACATATCAAAAAAGATTATATACTATGACCAGATTGAATTTTTAACATAAATAAGTGTTGGTTCAGTGTAAGACTTTTTAACAAAATCATGCATCCTTTCCTATGAAAAACTCTAGAAAGCATAGGAATAAAAGGCTTAATAGAAATCACTTTCACTAATTCAACATGCATTCAGAGGATACAGAATGTATATCCTTCACCTCACCCCATGGAGAGACTGGGGAAATGAGTGGGAGAAGGAAAGAAGTGCTGTCCACTTATTAGGAAGTCAGAGATAATAGCATCCTGATAGACAGTAAGTGCCAGGGATACACAGCAAATGCTTAATGAGCATTTTTGAATTAAATTGA
>JAQQSK010006428.1:0-14436 GCA_028658325.1 Potorous gilbertii
AGTCATTTAACCTCTGTCTACCACAACTTCCTCCTCCATAACATGGGGATAACACCTGTCTCAGAGTGGTTTTAAGGATCAAATGAAATAATATTTTTAAGCACTTTGCAAACCTCAAGGTATCCTATAAATGGAAGTTATTACTATTATAAGTTAGATAATAAGTGAACACTTCTGTGATCTTGATGAATTCAAGTTCTCTTGTCCAGATTGGTCACATCTAGATTGCTAAATTGATTAGCAGAAATGAGCTATGATCAAATGACCAGCAAGATGGGTGAAATGGTTAATTTTGACTTCTTTAATCCCTAAACCTCAAAACAAGATTTCTATCAGACACAGAGCTGAAGATAAATACAGAATAAGAAGATAGAATACCCTCTTCATGTGAAGGGACTGGAGCCACCTCACAGTTCCGTCTCAAGAGTTTATGAAAC
Organism: Potorous gilbertii; assembly: GCA_028658325.1. Lineage (NCBI taxonomy): Eukaryota > Metazoa > Chordata > Mammalia > Diprotodontia > Potoroidae > Potorous > Potorous gilbertii. The sequence goes on from JAQQSK010006428.1 coordinate 438, forward strand.
AGTAGATGGATGGAGAATCTGAAGAGTAGGAGAAGGAGGAGACACTGGAGGATGAGTACCTAACATGTGCCAAGGGCAGGTTTGTGGCATTATGGATAGATACAGTACTGAGCCTAGAGTCATGAAGACCTGAGTTCAAATGTGACTTCAATCACATACTAGCTGTGTGACCTTGGACAAGTCACTTAACCCTCTTTGCTTCAGTTTCCTCATCTGTAAAATGAGCTGGAGAAGGAAATGGCAAACCAGTCCAACCCCAAATGGGTCACAAAGAGTTGGACATGACTGAAAATGATCAGCCACAATATGTTTCAGGCCCTGTTAAGTATTTTACAAATGTTATCTCATTTGATGCTCACAACTCTGGGAGGTAGGTGCTACTATTATATTTCTGTTGTAGATGAGGAAACTAATGACAAAAGGAGATGAAGCTAGTAATTGTCTGAGGTGAGATTTGCGCTCAGATCTTCTTGACTCCTGATGAAGTGATCTATCCACTGTGCCCCATGGTTCCCCAAGCTGATGAATCATAAAAGTGACACAGGAATTATACAAGAAAAACTCAACAAACAAATGATCAAACAATTCAAAATCCAGCCCATGAACAGATAACCAACAGAGTAACATAAACAGAAAAGAAAAAGAGCAAAGCATCCAAGAAAAAGGTAGGCATGTTAGACAGATAATACAGTATGATGGGAAAAGAAATATTATTACCTCATCAAAAAGAGAATCTTGTGAATTCCCGAGGGGATCATGGGATAACAGCGAGACATTCTGTAATTGTTCAAAAGTGAAATGAAATTCTTAACAGTAGAAATCATAAATGAATTTAGAACATAAATCAGGGAAGTCAAAGAAGAATTTTTTTAAAAATACAGAGTTGAATAGGAAAACAATAGAAAATCCCTCCAAAATAGATATTTTAAAAATATTGAAGCAAAGGAAAATTATTCAAAAGAACACATTAATTATATAACAGTCCAAGTGACTGACCTTTATAAAAGACTTCAAATCTTACCAGATACTTATTAGCTATATGTCTTCTCGTAGTTCACTGAAATTTGCTAGGCTTCATTTTCCTTATCTTCAAAATGGAAAGGTTCACCTAGTCTGAACACACACACACACACACACACACACACACACACACACACACACACTCCCCCCCATGTTAAATTTGGTTCCTTGCTCTGTGAATTTGGCCAAGTCACTTTCTTTTGCTGTAAATAACAAGAGAAAGGTCAACACAAAGACTTTTACTTTCCAAAACAACAAATTACTGGTCTATGTAAAGTGATCTTTCAACTTGTTTAATAATCTTAATTTGTTGAGATTGATGACTCATCCCACCTCTTAGGTATTTTTCATTCCCAAACTTTTTTGGTCACTGACAAAAACTCCCTCAGATCCCAAGAACAATAACCTTGGGATTACACTCATACAGTGTTTTTCTCATTGTTGTTTTCTCAGATTTTCATTTTCAGTTAAGTCTATTCAAAATGCGAGTGCTGAAAATCCAGATCTTTTTATCTTTCTCTCTCAAAGACTTTGCTTTTTACCCTTGTACTTTTCAAGTGAAATTCAAAATATGCAAAGCACTTCCAATAATCTGCCCTGCTCTACTTTCTATCCCCTCCTTTTCTTTGGTCCTGGTACATCTCTGATCAACCACTTGCCTCTTTCTTTCTCATCTTTATACCTTAATCTCTTGAGTATAGTCATACTTATTCTGCATATCTGTCAAAGACATTCTTTTTTTTTCAATTCCTTCCTATTATAAAGCTCATGCTATTATACCTGAACACTACTCTGAAGGATGAATCAGCAGGAACAGATAAGCAATCAAATAGAAATGTTACCACTCCTCTGGAGATTTTCATTTTTCCCCATGTTTCTGTTGTCTTTGCCTTCCCCCAACCATAAGATTATTAGAAGAAGTATAATCCTGCTGCATAGAAGGTGAAAAAATAATATCCCCTATTGAAAATAGAGCTATGCAAGTGTGTCATTTTTCATACTACTAGAATGAATCAAAACAGTAAACCATTGACAGTACTTCAGTGATAGCTCTTGAAATCAAGAACTCCCATTTCTAAGTATCACTTTAAAGCATTCAAAAAATACTTCTATAAAATGAACATCAACAATACTAAAATAAGTAATATGGATATTGATTCATAATAACAACAAATAGTTTTTGAAAACCAAATTTTCCAGTTAGTTGGCACATAGTACAATGACCATAAATGGACAGAATGCTTCATTTTAAACAAAACAAAACCTTTCAGGACATCTTATCTGAAAATTAATTCTCTTTAGCTTTGGCATGAACACTGTCACAGACTGAAAACTGACTACAAAAAAAATAGTGATAAATGACTATTTATTGAACTGAGGTAGGAGATATGCAGTAGGGTTAAGCAAGGATCAGTGTAAGACCGCTTTTATTTAACATTTTCATTATGTCAGAAAATTGTAGCAACAAAAATGATGATGGATCTTTGGGAATTGATTCATGAGAAAAGATTAAAATCACATAATATTTATAGCTTTGTCAAAAATGACTTAAGGGGTCACGATAACTATTTGCAAAGAAGGAGATTAATTATTCAAGAGGGCATAACGAAGAATACCATACTAGTTTAAATGCATAATGGGGGCTATTTTCTCAACTACTTTTAGCATTCTAGAATTTACAGTAGATTTTCCCCCAAATTATGAGTCCCAGTACTTAAACAATTCATGATGATACTACACAAATATTTTGGGTTGTTTTTTCTGTACACTTAGAACAGAGCTGAAAGTACCAATCATTCTCTCCTACCCCAGTATTAATGATTTCCTTGCTATATGCAAATAATTCCTATTCCTGGATTTTGTTTTGCCACTTGGGCAAAACTACAAAGCAAGTATAATTTAATTTTTGTACCCTCCTACCTCTCTCTCTTTTGCTATATACCTTTCATGTTATCTTTTCCTGAGATGTATCCAATACCTCACACTAACTTTACCTTCCTTTAAAACATCAGCTAGTTGTCATGTTAGATCTAATGAGTGCTTTCATACTAATATGTATATGACTAATAGAATCTTTAAGTTAATGTCTCCCAGAAACATTTGCATTTTAATGGGAAATGTTTATTAGCCCAAATGAATGAATCTTTAAAGACAGCATTCTAAAGGGGAGGCAGGAGAAGGGAACTTTTTAAAATACCTACTATGTGTCAGGCACCCTGCTAAATGCTTTACAAATATTATCTCATTTATGGTTGTATGTGCCTTAGACAGATTTTTAGAGTCTTTACTAGACTCTTATACATCTGGGTTTGGCAGCAAAGACCATTATATAACTTAAAACAACTAGACCATTTTTATATGAAATGAGATAATTCCCTGTAGTCAAAGCTAGAGGAGTTGTGCCACGCAATCCATTCCATTTTCCGTCCTCTATGCTCCATGTCTGTTCTTTAATTTGGTCTAGCTTATGTACCCCAAGTCTGAATAGTAGCAGTTCATGAAGGTCTCCCAGAATATTATTTTAATTGAGTTGTGCCCTCTTAAAAGAGCACTTTTAATTGAGATTTAATAACTCCATAAAAGATAAATCTACTTGCCATGTAATAAACAGTAATTAATTAGTTAATATCAATTAAATACTAAAAATATTAATTTACATTTAACATCTAACTACTGTAATTTGCTATAGCTATCTTATTAAATGCTAATTAAATTCCTAAACATTCTTACAAGTTTAATGCATTAATAACAAGAACGTAAGTACATATTTACTGTATCTGCAATTCTGAGTTCATTACATGGCAACTAGATTTATCTCTTTTATACTAATTAAATATACTAAGCAAACCTCAGTAACTTTTCCTAACACATACCATAACTGTTTTATTAATTTCAAATTAAATGCCCATTTAAGGCTTCTAATCTACAGCTGCCCCAAACAATTTTCTGTCAGAAGGGCAAAGGTTATTTTGCTGTTCAGTTTAACAATAGCTTTCTTAGATTTTGGAGCAAATCTTTTAAAATTTGATCTAATTTCTCTTTTAAATTGGCACAACAATCCATTCTTAACCTTATCATTTTTTTTTATTAAACATCCTCCCTATTTATTGCTGTTTCTCTCTGTGCTATCTGTCTCTCTTTGTTCACCTTCAAATTCTGTGCCTATAAGGTTGGATTTGCCTCTACCCCCTCCCATGTTATAAGAAAAAAAATCAAGGAAAGTTTTTTTCTCATTTGTGAACAGGGTTATTTGCTTGCATCTTCCTCAAATATCTTTTATTCCCATTAATTACCACTTTATTGTGTTAAGGAGACATTACCACCAGGAGAATTAGAAGAAGAAAGAAAAATAACAAAAATCCTTTAACATTTGTAAGCCAAAGTGAGCCAGCCCAGTTGGAATGCCTCGAGAAAGCAACATGGCTAAGCCAAGGTTACAGCCTCAAGACGATTTCTGAAAGACTCAGGAAAAATACAGTCCTTGCATGTATCCAATGATTTAGAATCTTCAGTCCTTCCTGATATGATGGGGGATGTCATAAAGACAGGAGGCTGCTGTGAAACAAGAAAAGCACATTAGCTATTAACCTTCCCCCAGCCGAACAACTTTATTTTGCAATCTTCCCTCGGAACCATTAGAATACCCTGAAGAAATAACTTTCCAATTAAAAAGGATCTCAGAGAACAAAGCCATTTTATCTCTGACTCCTGGTGTTCTTTATTCCAATAATTTAAATTGGAATTGATTTTTCAATTTAGCCGTTGACTTGCTATGGACACACAGCTGAAAAGGCCGAATGGAATTGCATGGCTGAAATATTTGTCTTTGTGATGCACTTCTCATAAATTCACAGGAGGTTGTGTTTTTTTTTTTTAATGCATTTTCTTCTTCTGCCATTGCCTTAGACAACAGCTTTTTAGCACAGCATGGGCAAACTGAGAAAACACGTCCAGTATGACCTCGAGGGCCTCCTCCTCCATTCCTCATAGATCTATCTAATTGTTACATCTCTAGGAAAATGAAAAGATCCAGAATATCCAAAATGATAGCCATTCTTCAAAGCCTATGTATCTGGTTTCCATTTTTGCTCTGTTTCATTTTTTAAAAAAGAAAAGCAACTATGTTGCCTATATGCTGGCTATGATGTTACTCATAACTGAGTTCTGCTCTTATAATTACTTTAAAACAAAATGAATTCATTTTCTTCACCTAAATATCTTAAATTAAATATCCCAGTTATGAAATAGCTTCTTTATCTGTCATCTAAATCAATATATCTTTCTATCTAATCTAATCATAGACTAGTAGTCAGGAATCTTTAGCCTATTTTCAATTCTGGAAATCATTTTCTTAGTGTCACCTTGAGTAACGTGGCTTAATCTCTCTCACAAACCCATCCCTCTCTTTGCCTCTTTCTGATGGGGTTCAGACTCTGGGAGCCTCCTTGAGCTCTCCTTGAATCTTCCCACTTAATCTGGCCTTTTTTACTCAAATCTAATCTTCCCATTTTTGCGAGCAGTCCCAGGAAGCCCAAGGACCTTCCATTATCACTGTGCCCAGGTCTCTGTTGCACTCCCCATCCTTTGATCCTATACCAGCCACTCCCATTAGGATCCTCTATGGGTCTGATCTATCAAGACCAACCCTGCCTGGGACTCCAGACTACCAGACAATACCTGCTTCCAGCCCAAGCCCTCCATTGTCTGATATCACCTGATTGCCTCCAGCTGTTTCCAACCCTTGACCAGTTCCACTGAGGTGCTCCTTAGACTTCTCAAGACCCTTCCTAAACCCCTCCTCCCATCACCCTAGAAGGCACTCACCTGCATTTATAGAGTGAGTTTCCTCATTCAGAAGTTCCTTATGCCTGTGAAATTACAAGTCTGGCCTCTATTCGATGAGAGAAATGCTTAATAAATTATTTTTGGCCGATTAATTAATTGTAGAAACAGGAAGACTTTTAAATTATTCATTTTATATATACTTCCTCCATCTACTATGAAAATCTTCACAATGACTAATCCTTTCTAGGAACTCAAATTATACTTAATTTCTATATAGCTCATTTGATTGGCACTTAGCATATTTTATCTTTTAGTTTGTTGGTCATTTAAATATATGTGTCATTTCCATGGACTCAGGTGTCAGAACATTGGACCAGAACATTGTCGAAGAGCACTGGCATTTAGAAATTGCAAGCATTTGAAATGATGATTTTAAATAATTGCACAATTTTTAAATGAGTTACGTTTACATTTTGACATTACTTTTCCTCCTTCAATAGCACAGAAACTAGTCAGCAAAAATAATTAGTTAAATTAGGAAACTACCAGATGGCATGTATCCCCATCCCAGCTGTCCTACCACCCACACATAGCAGAATACCAGGTGAGCTCCACACCAGATGAATCCCTCCCTGGGTGGTCATCTCCTCAGCAGCGGCCTTGATGTGTCCCATTGGGGTTACCATTGGAGATCTCCTATACTGCAAGGGATGGTGTTGATAGTCTCCTTTTCAATGATTGATATGGGAATGTTTACTGCTACTTGACCCAGCTTCAAAATTGCTACTCATGACTCCGAGTCTCCAAACTACAACGCAAGGTCTCATATAGACAAAGGACGATAAAGCCAGTGGATGATTGCTCTGAGATTCTTGGAAGAAATATGTCAAGGTTTGCAAGGGTTAATGATTATCTTTTTTTCAAGGATAATTTTCTTCTTCTAATTATTTTGTCCATAACCGAAGTCAAGGAAGGAAACATTTTGTACTGCTTAGAGATAGAGCTATTCGCTTTGGTAATGGTGGGGAAGTTGGCATATAAATATGCCTTACAAGATCAAAATTCGTTGATGGCAAGGAATATTTTATTTTGTCCTCTTATCTCCAGTGCCTAGGAAAATACTGTGGACATAATAGGTTTTTAATCCATGTTTATCAAATTGAAGTAGAACTAAAAATGTATGCTAAGAGGATACTTTAAATGTTTTTTGTTTTTGTTTTTTTTTACCTTCTGGCTCTATACAAGTCCCTTGTTTCTCCCCTAATAATTTCATCTATCTTTGTAATATCTCTTTCTTGCAAATTCCTTAAGATAGTTGCTAATGACTTTTCAAGTGCTGATCATTAACAGAATTTCTTCTCTAAGATTCAAACAACCTATATCATTTCTGAACTTCAGTTTTTAAGGAAACCAAGATAGTTACCTAATAATAATCTAAATCCTAATTCAATGCAGAAAAAATTATACTCAGCTTTTATGATAAAGTATTTTTCCCTTAAACATATTAAAAATAGAGGCTATTGTATGAATCTTCTTCATCTAACTATTAAAGGTATTCTAAAGATAATGTGTGGCAATCCATCAAGGGTATATTAAATACAGAAATACAAAAAGACAACTGGCAAGACCAGTATATTCAATACTTCTAAAGCTCTGTAGTTTCATTAGAATAGCTATTTTTTTTCTGTCAATTCACATCAAAATTGTTGCCAGCTTTAGTAGATGGGCTTGAGAATTGCTTTTTTTAATAACATTTTTTACATGACTATTGTTTCACCCCAGTATCCTTCCTTCCCTTCCTAGAGAGCCTTCCCATATAACAAATAATATTTTAAGACCAATACCAAAAAAAAATCAATGTAAATAATAAATACATCAAAAAATTCTGAAAAAAAAAATGTGTGCAATGTGAAACACTTATGGATATCCCACTTCTGCCAAGGGGATGGTTGAAAGTATTTTATATTGTGAGTTACTTTTGCAAAAAAACACCCAAACAACAACATTGGATGGCCTCCCTACTGTGGATGAGCCTCTGCAAACATGAAAGTGCCTCTTAAGGCAGTCCAGACAAAAGATAGCCCTCAGAAAAAAGTCAGTCAAGACAAAATGGACTTAAGGTCCATTTTATCTCTGTGCCCCTCTACTGGAAAAGTTTCCTGTTTGGTTAGACCCTTCCAGAGACTGTAACTGAAATAGAGTTTAAGAAATGAGTCTCTTCCTTGTCCCAATGAGACATGAGTAGGATTTTAGGAGAGTTTACATTCAGTATAAAATCAATTTTTAAAAAAGCTGTGGGAAATCATACTCATGTACTAGAAGCCCTGTAACCGATATGTGTGCATCAAAGGAAACGTAAACATCCACCATACACTTTGAGGGTATTCACTCCCCGTAATATACCAGCTTCACCTTGAAAACTGTTCACGAAAATTTACCTTCAGTAGGCAAATAAGTCTTGACTGTCAATTGTTTTTATATAAAATAAATGAAAAAAAACCTTTCATTATTATGTTCACCAACTGCCAAGAAAAATACTGAATTTGGATCAGATAGCTAGCAAGAGAAAGCTTTATAATCGCTCCAGAAAACTAATGATTTGGCAGTGTATTTTTAGCAGAAAAGTAGGAAATGATTTGGAAGGTAAAGCTTAAAAAATAGTGAAAGTTGAAAACAACAGCTGGATCTATTTGATCCTCAATGAACTTCCACATTTGAAGTCTGAGTGAGTGATGGGAGAGGAGAAGAAGAAACTGGAGCTCTGAGGCAAGATCAGGAGAGAATGGATGCTTTGATTTGCATGTTTCATCAAACTGAACTTGAAGACTCTTATGACACTTCCCTATATATACTTAAAAGTAAATCTTTGTTTAGAAGGAAAAAAGGAAAATTCTGTGGAGAATACTCTATGTTATTAGATACTGGATACACAGTTCAGATCCCTGAATTGAAAACTGGCTTCATATCAAAGGATTTTGATTCTTCTTTAAAACAAAATTTGAAGTTTGTTATCTCCCAAAATATCTAAAATAATGCCTTAAATCTGTTTTTTAAACAGATCCCCAGCAGTGCAGTGGGCATTGATGCTTCTTCATGAATCTATGAAACTCTTAAACCTTTGTTGACCTTTGTTACCCCTTTTTCCTGCTGCCAAATTCAACAAACTGTAAAATCTCTACCCTTTAACAATATTTAATCCAACTAGACTTGATGGTAGCATACACTTGTAATCGGTGGCATGGAGAAATCTAATACTGGTGGATTTCTAGAGTGGGGGAGTTCTAAGCTTTGATGGATTAAGGCAATCAGGAATACCTGGTCACTGGATTCAGATGGCTCTGGAGGAGAAGTGAGGCTGATGACCTGCACAGCCCTCCCTCACTCAAAGCAAAGTCAAGTGCAAGGCATGTCATTATTTCCCTGACAGCATGGTCTTCAACAACGAAGGATGAATATCACAAACCAATCAATATGATGAACCCCAGGAAGCAAGGGGACTACCAGGATACCTATGGAGGGGCAAACCAACCCATGCTGGAGACAGAGAAGATCCAAGTTCCCATGTGAGTCAGTAATTGGATAGGCCTATGTAAGAGCCAATGTACTTCCAACCTGGATGGGATAGGGAACCGTTCACTCTTTTCAGTTGTGTCTGGTTCTCTGTGACCCCATTTTGGGGTCTTCTTGGCAAAGATACCAGAGTGGTTGACCATTTCATTCTCCAGCTGATTTTACAGATGAGGAAATGAGGCAAACAGAGCTAAGTGACTTGCCCAGGATCATTCAACTAGTAAGTGTTTGAGGCTGGATTTGAATTCGTGAAATTGAGTCTTTCTCATTTCCAAACCGATATAGGGAGATCCAATCTCAAGAAATAAAAACAAAACAAAACAAAACAAAAATGTTTAATTTCTTCCCACAAACCTCAACTCCCCTCTACCTCCTATCCCACGTCTCCCTTTAAATAAGTAATAATTTTAAGAGGTTTTAGAGTGATGAGTATAAAAAAGTCAAATAACTTCAATTAAAGAAACATTTATTAAGTGTTTACTGTATATAAGACATTTTTGAAGGGAGAGAGGCATCATAAGAATGAAGCAGTATCATGTAGCAGAATAAGTTCTGGCCTGAGTTAAAAGAATTGGATTTAATTCTTAGCTCTGCTCTATTAACCATGTCCCCTGGGTAAGTCACCGAAGCTCTTTGTGCCTCAGTTTCCTCATCTTTAAAATGGTAGTAATTCTTCAATACCTAACACATAGGACCATGTATTCAGAGCTAGAATTGACCTTGGAAGTCTTGCAACTGACCCCCTTCATTGTAATGGAAAGAAATAGAGATGCAGAGAGATTAAATGATTTGGGTTGTCCAGAGTTAAATATTATAAACCTTAGAGTGTTTTATAATGAACAGAAATATAGGGGTCAGGACAAGGAGGAACATACTACCAAAAGTTCAAGTTCAGGGAGTGTGTATGATTGTCAGGTAATTCTACAATACGAATAGCCACTCATTTATAAGGTTGACTTGGTTTGTGTAAGGTTGAAGGGATTTGTTTTAACTAAATAGTAAGGTTTTAGAAATGGAAAATAATACTTAAATCTGAAATAAATGCTAAACATGAGCATGTTTATAAGCATATATATACACATGTGTATACATATAGCTTTATATATACATACATACATATGTTTGTTTTACAAATGCTTTTTCCCCATTACTCTGATATATATGAATATTATACATTATTAGAATGACTCCCAATGGCTCTTCCATTTTTTCCCTTTATCAAGATAGTTTGAAAATCATTGTCACCTTTGATAGATTTTTTAATTACTTCTGGTTAAGTGAATGTTAATGACTATTGTTTAAGGTACTTAAACATTATTATGATATTGAGCTATCTGAATCAGTCTATGCCATTCTAAGTGAACATACATATTAGAACTTTTATGGTTTATCATAAAGTGAAATCCAGTCTGGACATCTAGGGGGCACAGTGGATAGAGCACTAGATCCGGAATCAGGAAGACCTGAATTCAAGTCCAGTTCCAAACACTAGCTGTGAGTCCCAGGGCAAATCATTTAACCCTGCTTGCCTCAGTTTCCTCATTTGTAAAATGGACTGCAGAAGGCAATGGTAAACAACTCCTATAACTTTGCCTAGAAAACCCAAATGGAGTAGTAAAGGGTTGGACATGTCTAAAAAAAATCTGAACAACAAAAAATCCAGTCTCTCTCTACCACACCTGCCTTTTCTCCTAGTATTCTTAGCTCAACACACACGGAGTGCAGTTATGCTGTGTGCCTGAATAAACCAGGACAGTTTCTGTCATTGTCCCATTGTGGCTCATAGTGGTCTGACCTTGGTAAAGTCACAACCCACAAGAGTAAGATGGAACCAGTTCAAATCAGCTCTCAAGAGAAGACAGTTAAACTTTTCAGTGTGAGAACATGCCTAAAAAACTAACAAATCCTTCAAATCATGTCTTAATTTACTGTTGTTGTTTTAAAACATTTACCAGTACATTCCTGGGACTTTACTAGTTTATCTCTCAGGTTCCTTTAAGTAAATTATTTATTCATTTGTTAGACTTTTCTAGGAAGGCAAAGAAACCACTTTTTATGTTTTAAAAAATAGCAAAAAAATTGAGCAAAATACTTCATATGAGACTGAGATGTTAACTTCCTACCAAAGGCCAAAGTTTCTGCTATGGAAAAATCAGGAAGTTCTTTCAACCTGTTCTATAAATGGTCATAAGATTTTAGATTCTTCAATTCTATTTTGAAAAAAAAAAACACAAACTATCGTTCCCCATAGTTTTCAAAGCACTTACCCCTTAGTTCCTTACCACAATTCAGTGAAATATTTTTGTCCTCATTTTACATTTCAAGGAACTGAAGAGAAGAGAGGTTGTGATTGATTTAACCATGGTTACGCAGTAAGCAAACGCTGGTGACAGGATCTGAACCCAGGTCTTTTTGAATCCAAATCCAACAGTATTTCCATTGGGTCAAGTGGCTTGGTTTTTTTGAGCTGGATTTTCTTAAGGATTAGAATGGAATAGAAGACACTGGATCAAATGACTAGCACAAATTTCTTGGGGAAAAAAAATGGGATGATGATAAATGACTTAAAGGAAAATGAGATTATTGAGGGACACATACAGTATGTAAAATTATTAGACATTGGCAAAGTTTCAATAAAGAAAGATTTCCTTCTACCGATGAATAAATGGATGAAAAAACGTTACTTAAGGGCTTACTGTGTTCCAGACATTCTGATAAGTGCTTGGGATACCAATGAAAGCAAACAGATTCTCTTCGCCCTCAAGGAGTTTTCATTTGAATAAGAAAAATGACATATCAGGGAGTGGTACCCTGAGGGGATTGTTTTGGGCTGAAAACTCCAAGGTCCAAGTTACCTAAATAAAAGTTAAGAGATCAGCCCAATGAACTCCCTCCTAGCACTATGGCTGATGAAAAAAACAAAAAAACCAAAAAACTCCTTCATTTGACCAATGTTTGTGGGTTGTTATTACAGTTCTAGATTATATTTGAAATGCCACTCTAATCTCTGCCTTTTGAAATCCTACTTACCATTCAGGATTAAGATTAACTATTTCTTCATAAACTATTTCTTCAGGCTCTTGGTTTATACCACTCATTTGTTTGTCATTTTCTCGTTTACATTTAGATTATCTGTATATTTTGTCTCAGTCCTCTGGTTAGAAAATATGCTCCTTGAAGGTAGGAGTTATGTCTTCATCTTGCAGCATTAGATAAATATGATAAATTGTTACTATTTCCCCAGAGCTGGAGACATAATAGATTCTTAATATGTTTGTAGAATTGAATTGGGGACAATAAATAACTCAGATTTGTAGGGATTCTAAAAAATGAAGCACCACTGTTTTAGAATTGTATTCATGCCAAAAATTAAAGCTCCTCAATTATTTAAAGCTGAGTTCTTTCATGTCCTTTTTCAAAACTTAACTATAGCATATTTTCAACATCTAAAATTTAAAAGTTATGTGATAGTTAAGCTTGAAAATTATTATAAATAGAAATATCAAAGGATTCATAGTTACATATCTTTTTATAGATATGGTATGAGTTAGAAATTCAGTGTGAGAAAACTTCTTATTTCTGGAAAGAATAATACTCATTGTGAGGCCAGGAAAGTTCTCATTTTTTTTACATTTATTTTACACACCTGGTGGTGAATGGGTCCCTCCCGAATGAAGAGTACTCTTGCTCAAACAGACGCAATGCTTTGTAGGCTGTTTTCAATTTGAATTTCCCCCCTTGCTCTCCTGAACCTCCACTTGATATCCTCTTCCTTGATAGGTTCCCCCTCAGATATCTCATTAAGTATGTGTACAAGCTTTTGATCTTTTACCTGATCAGAAGCCTGATTCTGCTAGATCACAACTCTGACTAGAACCAGTTACCTCTGAGTTACATCCTGTTATCACTCAAAGCTTGGAGTGATTTTGAATCCTATAGAAACAGAATTCCTCCTTTTGTTTCCTGCATTTAAGCAGGGAAAGTTCATCTTAGTTGCTTTCAAATCTCTTTGACAAAGAAATAGAAGTACGTTGTGAAAAACTAAAAATATTCTGAGTTGAAGGAATTAATAGAAATACTGTAAGAAAACTTGTCTGTCTTAGAATAATAGGATCACACAGTTGAAAGTACCAAGCTATGGGCAAAGTAACTGGGTTATGGTGGACCGAAGTTCAAGATGAAAATGAAATTTAGACTCAAATTGGAGGACAGATTGAGAGATGAGAGCTGAACATTTCAACTGAGCCTTGGTCACCAGGTAGAACCAAGGCTAAAAGAATAAGAATTCTTAGGTGGCAGAGCCTGGAGCATAGAATTGTTTCTGAGGGTTAATCATGATATCAGTACAGTTGCTAGTAATCTCAAAGTCTACACAGTTAGATTGGACCTGGAGGGAGGCCATTCTCAAGTTTAAAGATCAAGTAGAGTTATAGCAAGTCTAGCTCCTTCATATCAAAGGCTATTTCACTTTTTCTAGGTGTCAGTTTCCATTTCTGTAAAATAAGGAAGTTGAATAAGATGCCCTCTAAAGCTAACTCTATGACCTTGATCTGCCCAGGAAACTTACACTCTATGTTAACAGCAAATTATATTTTCTTTAAGTGTTGTTATAGTTTTCTCTATA
>JAQQSK010006429.1:0-14436 GCA_028658325.1 Potorous gilbertii
TGTGTGTGTGTGTGTGTGTGTGTGTGTGTGTGTGTGTGTGTGTGTGTACATAGATACATAGCTAGCTACCTAGAAACTAGATAGAAAGACTTTTTTCCTGTGAGGAAAGGAGGTAGTTGAGAGAGAAAGCAAGTGCTTGTTAATTGAAAAAAATAAAGACATAAGCTCTTTGAGAGCGGTTTTTGCTTTTGATTTTATTTTTGTATTCTCAGTGCCTAGAAAAGTGCCTTCTCCTTTCGGGTCACAGCCCCTATGATTCCTTGGTATAGGGAATTCCTAGTGAGGGTCTTGCAGTCAGTAAATGAGTGGCATAGATGCTATTTGAGCTTACATCTTCCAGATTTCTGTCCCTTGCCTTCTATTGATTAGTTTGTTTGGATTGAATTGGATTGTCAAGAAGCATTTAATAGACACCTTTTGTGTACCAGACACTGTGCTAAGCACAGAGGATGCAAGAAAGGCCCTCTTCCATCCCTCACCCAGACACAGGCCCTTTTCTCAAGAAGCTCAGATTCTAATGGAAGAGGCAGCATGCACATAAATGTGTGTACACAAGATATGTACAGGATAATTGGAGACAGCTAATTGGCACAGCAGATAATTCTTTAGGCCTGGAGTAAGGGAGACCTGAGTTCAAATCTATACCCAGATACTTACTAGCTGGGTTACCCTGGGCAAGTCACTGAATCTCTGCCTTCCTCAGTTTCCTCAACTGTAAAATGGGGGAAATAATAGCACCTACTTCCCAGGGGTATTGTGAGGTTAAAATAAGATCCTATGTATAAAATGCTTAGCACAGCACCTAGAACATAGGAGGTGCTTATCAATGCTTGTTTTCTTTCTTCCTTCCTTTTTTTCCTTCACTCCTTTCTTTCCTTCCTTAATTAGAAATAATCAACAGTGGGATGGTACTAGTGTAAAAGAGGGTCAGGAAAAGCTTCTTATAGAAAATAGGATTTTATCAGGGACTGGAGGGAAGCCAGGGATGCCAGGAGGCAGATAGGAGAGGGAAAGAAATCCAGGCATGGGGGACCTCCAGCAAAAATGCACAGATTGTACTTTTCAGCCACAATGGGCAGGAGAGAGAGGGGAATGGGAAATTGGAACAGTGGCCAGCAGGAGAATCCATTGTCTGCAGCTTTGAGCAATTCTTCCTGATGGCCTAGCATTGTGGGATATTGCCTAACATGCCTGCCTTGTCAGGCCTTGCCAGTTCCTGACCAAGCTGAATTCCAGTCACTCTCAGGCAGGTAAGGAAGCACCATTGTAAACAACATGATAATGGAGCTCTTTAAACACTATCAGTGGTATTTTCTTTTTTGTGTTCTTTCAGAGACTTTCAGAAAAGAACATACTTTGTTATCTGGGGCCGCATTTGCCTATCCTCCCACACAATAAAGCAAATGCCTACATGACAGATGGGACAGGCTGCCATCCCTAAAAGTAAGCACACTGGTCTTACTGAATGCTAGTGGGAAAACAATGCTTTAAAAGACAACATCAAGTGCACCTAACCCTTTGCCCCATGAAGGTTCTCCAGTCAGGAGAGCCATTTGGAACACTTCTGGGTAATTATGAAATACAGCAGTAATACATAAGGAAAAATAGATATATAGTCTCTAGGGATGATGTTTGCAAGAGAGTATCATATTTATGGGCATAATTTAGTAGAAAAAGGTTTGAAAGGCTGTCTGAATGGGCTTCATCACCAGATAGGCAGTAATTCCAGTGAGAGGAGTGTATGGGGTGCTCAGGGGGGACTAGAACCTCTGTTGTAAGGGCTTGCCACACCCTTTTCAAGGTTGCTCATCCTCCAGAATTCATATCTCACTCAATTCTCATCTGTAGCTCCAAGGAGCTATAGCATGTGAAGTAGCCACACCATCTCAACCAATAAGCTAAACCAGGTTGAAGGTAACTGACAGTACTCAAACCCATCTGTGAGTTAAGGATAAATCTATCCCAAGATATGAAGACTTTCCCCTGGCAAAATGGGTAAAATTAGAACAATATATTCCAATGGTCATGAAGGCTCCTGAAGCAGGTGCTGTGGATCACTTGGAGCTTGGTTAGACGTTGAAGACACCAAGGTCATCCACTGTATCCCAGGCCATTGTCCTGACTTGTCTTATCACTGGACTTTGATGACTTTGGAAGAGAAGGTGAGGCTGATGACTTTATTCAACTCTGCCTTGCTTAAATCCAATTCATACTCAAGTCATCACCCTGTAATGTCCTTGGTTCTCTTTGAAAGCAAAGGTTGAACAACTCCTGTAAGAGATGAATCCATAGCCTCCTTCTGACACAATGAGCACCAGACTTACACAATGAGAACAAGAGAACTCTTCCTAAGTTCAAGTCCCTTCTCTCAGTGACCTTGTGTTACTTTGGGGAAAGTCACTTAATCTCTAGGCAACTCTAAAGCAGTCAGGGCCTTTTGATGTGAGCAGTTGATCTGGTCAAAAGATGTAAAAAGATTTCAAAGAATTTTGAAAAGATAGAGTTTGGGGAGAAAAAATAAATGGGTTCTGGATGATAGACAGGGTGGCCAAATCTGCTAACAGTTTACCTGATCAATTTGAGCTGGCTCTTTCCTTCCTTCCTTCCTTCTTTCCTTCCTTCCTTCCTTCCTTTTTTCTTTCTTTTCCCCTCTTTCTCTGAATTGGTGCCTTCTTTAATTCCATATACAGTACTCATCAAATTGTTTTCTATTCTTTCTAGAACTTCATTCTAGCAAGTATTCTAGCAAGCCAATTTCCCAGGGAGAGAGAGCTCTCTCTTAGAAAAACTCAAATTAATTCTGGTTGACAAAGATGAGAAAGGAAGGAAATAAGTCTACTAATACACTGCTGATGGAAGTGTGAATTGGTTTGGCCATTCTGGAAAACAATTGTGTGCAAGAAAAGTCACTAAACTATTCATACTCTTTGACTTAGTAATCCCAAGAAAGTCAGGCAAAGAGTTCTCATGTATGCCAAAATGTTTATAGTAGTGGGTTGTTGTTTTTTTTTTTTGGAAGCAAAAACTGGAGACAAAGTGGGTACCTATCAGTTGGGGAATGGTAGAATCAGCTATAACATATGGCTATAATGAAATGTTATTGGGCTGGGAGAAGTTATGGATATGAGAAATTAAGAGAAAGCAGAAGCAAGAGGAACATACATAGTGGCTACAATAATGTACATAAAGACCACACTGAGAGACATGCTGAATTTTTAATTCATTGTAAGGACTGGTGACCTTGGTCTAGATAACAAACATTTCCCTCCTCTTAGTAGGAAGTTGGGGAACTGTGGGTACAGAACATTTCATGTGTTGTCAGATGCAGTCATTACATCATCTGGTTTAGCTTAATTATTTTTCTTTGTTATAAGAGAGGATTCAAGCTCCAGGTGCAGAGATAGGGGAGGTAGAACACTGAAAAATGATTACTGTGTAAAAAGAAATTTCACTAATAAAATTTAAAAGAAATATATTAACTCATGTACAAATTAGTCTATTTTTAAGAAATAGCAATCAGGTTTCCGGATGTCTCAATACTCCTCTGAATAAGTGAATAATCAAGATGTTCTACCATTGGTAAAGGGGCTAGGGCTGGAGCCTGGACGATCAAGACTCAAATTTCATCTCTGACTACTAATAGCTGTATGAGTCTGGGCATCTCCAATCCTATTTTTTCATTTGCAAAATGAGGAGTTTGGATAAGATGACTTCTAAGGTTCTTTTCAGCTCTAAATCTGTGAACCTATAACCTACAAAGGTGTTAGTCTAAATTCTGGAGTGTACAGAGGTAATGGCACATTTGAGCCTTTTCCTGATCATTAACCTGTCATCCTGAATAGTAAACTTTCTATGGTGGAGCTTAAAGCACTATTTAAGAAACCAGTACATCCTAATCAGTCTGATTTCCTCCTTACTCGAGTCATTTCTTGCTTGAGGTCACTTTGGGGAGCTTTGGTATCTGAGACAGTTAAGGTAACCAGGTCATTCAGTAACTTTCTGCCTTTTTCTTTTCTTTTTTTTGAGAATACCTTCTCTTTCTTCCTCAACTCATCCCTACCATTCAAGTATGGGGATCAAGAAAGATAAAAGGGGTGGGGTGTAGAAGGAAGTTGGGAGTATCCTAATCCAGTGACCAGGCAGTGTCCTGGAGTCAATATCCCAGGGAAGATAGCCTCAGGTACACCTTAAAGGTTTCTGGCTCTGAATTTAGAGCACAAGGAATGTGAAATAGTATCCTAATGACCTGACAAAGTTAATATAGGTGGAATAGGATAATGGAAAGACCACTGATAAGGCAAATAAAAACCTGGGTTCAAAGTTTGTCTCTAATATTTACTAGTTTTGTGATACTGGGGCATCAATTTTTGTTTGTTTGTTTGTTTGTTTTTTCCCCTCATCTTTAAAGCATCTCTGGTATTGGTCTTATGGGAGTATTCTGAGGATCAGAGCAGGAAATTAATTTAAATTCCTTTCATTAATTTTTTTTTTAAATCTGAACTTGGTCCATCATATTGGTGTAAGGATTTCCTGAGGAGGAAAACCTTTCTCCCAATAAATATAACTAATCATCCTGCAGTTTATGGTCACAGAGAGTTGCCCGAGGGCACTGAGCTGTTAACATGGCCAGTCTGTATTAGAAACAGGCAATTAACTCACATCTTGCTGATTGAAAGAACTGTTGTTCAGTCATCTCAGTTGTCTGATTCTTTGTAACCCCATTTGGGGTTTTCTTGGTAAAGATACTAGAGGGCTTTGCCATTTCCTTCTCCGGCCCATCTTATAGATGAGGAAACTGAGGCAAACAAGGGTGAAGTGACTTGCCCAAGGTCACATAGCTATTAAGTGTCTGAGGCCACATTTGAACTCAGGAAGATGAGTCTTTCTGACTCCAGGACTGACATTCTACCTACTGTACCACCTTTCTGCCAATCTATATTCATTTCATCTATAAATACCTCAATTATCTCTCCAACTCACTTATTTTAAATATAGAATCAAAAAATAGGCAAAAAAAATCTTTTGGCCAAGCAAAGTAAGTGTCATGAAGTCTGCGAGTTAAAGTTTAGTCATTTTACTTGTGGGACAGAACCTGAGAATCTGACTGCATATCCAATTTACTTTTCCTTTGCATGATATTCCAGTGAGTTTGCTCTTCCGTTTACCTCCATAACAGATTAGACGCTGTTAATTAAAAGTGGGAAAAGGAACTACTAAGGTAGCTTAACTGATAAACAGGGAGGGATGCCATGATACCAAAAAATAATACAGTAAAACAGGAAGACAAAATTTTGAAAAATATTCATTAAATCTATAGAAAAACCAGGCCTCCATATATCAGTGGATCTCAAAGATCCTGTTGTACCTTACTGAGAGGTTTTTTGTAACATACAGGCTATCCCTGAAGTCTTAAGCTTTAATAACAACTTATTAAGTGTTAAATGGTGGAGCTGCACTAAGACTTTTGGGTCATCCTGTTTTTATGGTACATCACCAAAGTTCATCATAGTTATGACCCTGAGTCTTCAAGAAAAGCAGTAGTCTCTGAATTGGTCTCCTCAACCAAGTTTCATCATTCTCCATTTCATTATTCACACATCTGTTAAACTGACATCCTTGAAATCCAGGAATGACCATTTCATTTCTTTCCTCAAGAAGCTTCAGTGTATTCCCATGGGCTCTAGAATAAATTCAGACATAATCTATCTATCCTTCGTTATCTATCTCCAACCTGTCTTTCCAGCTGATTACATATTAGACCCCTTACATACTCCATGCTTTGGCCAAACTGAGTTACTTGTTGCTTCTAAGAGACAACATTCCGTGTCTTTGCAGAGGGTGGCATTTATCTCTGTGTAAAGGTAGAGTGATTGATTGACTCAACCTAACCTCACTTAAGTGGCTAGGTGGTACAGTGGATAGAGTGCTGGGTCTGGAGTCAGGAAGACCTGAGATGAAATCTGGCCTCAGAAACTTACTAGCTGCGTGACCCTGGGCAAGGCATTTAACTGCCACTTCCTTCTCTAGCTCACTTTACAGATGAGGAAACTGAGGCAAACAGAGTTAAATACCTTGCCCAGGGTGGCACAACTAGGTAGGAAGGAAGGAAAGAAGGAAGAACAAGGTTTGTTATTTAAAGGAGTAAACTGTCAAATCTCCAGAAAACTCAATTTTCCAGAACAACACCTCCCCTAAAGATAGTCATATTCTACTATAATATTCACATGACATCATTTTACTTAGGATTTTTCTAAAACCTTTATTTATCAGGAAGAACAAAGACAAATAATTTTAATGACTCCTGATAGTATGAACTTTTCACAAAACTAAAGAGTAATTGGTTTTTATATCCTTCTTCACCATCCCTATCCCTGGAGTCTTCAACTAGACAATTACAGGTGTGAAGCTAGCACTGAGCCTGGTCTCTCCAAGGCTCTAATTAGGAGTCCAAACTTAGAAGGTAAGAGACAGGGAGATCAACAGAGAAGCCCAGTAAGGAACTAGATTAGAAGCATTTCCAAAGTTACAAACGCCATATTTAGAACTCTGGGATGAACACCTCATTTAGCCTTTACTGGTTTGCAAGCTGAAGCAGCTGACTGACACTTAAATTCAAAAGTTGTTTTTCCCTTCTTCATTCAGTTCTCAGAATTCAAATAGAGAATCCTTCAAAAAGTAGGGGAAAGGGAACCGTGACTTGAGGCATGTTTGGTTTCTCAGTTAATTGGCAGGGATTTAGTGTTGCTCTGGGTAGCTTCTTTCCTCATCTGTAAAATGGGCATAGTGGTCCTAATTTACTACCTTCTGGGTTTGTTTTGAGAGTCAGATGAGATAATGTTTTTAATAACCCTCCAAGTGCTACATAAATGCTAGTAATTGTTACATCATCATCATTAATTACGGTCACCTTCGTTAGTTATCATCACCATGTTCATCATGATTAGTTGTTAATATCATTGTTAGTTATTGATGCCGTGACAATTATATAATTAATGATATTGATGGCTATTGTTTTGTAATTATAACCGTTAATGGTTTTTATCACCGTAATCACCATTTTACCTGTTATATTTTCATCATTCGTAACATAACTGGCAATATAATTGGTAATAGTGGCAATAGCTATTAACGTTATTTTGTGACTATTATCATGATTAGTTTTTGTTACTGTAACTATTATTAGTTGTTACTGTTGTAGGTTGCAGGGAGGAGTAAGTTACTGCCTGGGGTCTCACACAGCACCATACAGCGGCTAAGTGAGTGAGTTAGGATTTGAAGACAAGTCCTTGATACTCCGCATCTAACCACTATGACCTCTGGCCTCGCTGCAGCAAGCTGTCTTTCCTCTTGACAGACACCTTTCCTCTCTCAGAGTACCTACTAAAAGCAGCAAAGCAGGTGCAGGGCATCGAGTGTTGGAATCAGAAACACTCAAGTCTCCCTTCTGACTTTCCCACGCTTGCTCTAGCCATGTGACCCTAGAGAAGTCATTTAAGCACTCAGCCTCAGTTTTTTCATCTGTAAAATAAGGGTGATAGAAGCAGCTACCTTTTGCTGGATCAAATGAAATAATATTTGTAAAAAACAAACAAAAAAACCCCACAACTTAGCACAGAGCCAACATATTTGGCACTAAATAAATGTTCATTCCCTTCCCCTCTACCCATGTAAAGAGCATATTTGCAAAGCACTTCACAAGCCTTGAAGTGTTCTATAAATGCTAACAACTATTAAACCCCATTTTTCTCCTTTTTAGGAATATCCTACTTGTCTAGAAATTCCCATATCCTTTTAAGCCTCACTAATTGGTGCCTCCTAACCTGTGACATCAGAGGTGGGAAAGTAATCATATACTGAATTGAATGAATGCCCCCTCACCCTAAGGAACAACTGTCCGTTCTTCACATCCCTAAATGGCCCTGTTCTTTGGGACCCCTGCTGAGTTCATTGGGAGGAATGGAGTACTTGTGAAACCCTGGCATAACCAGATTGCTGATCAAGACTGTCAAAGGGTCCTTGGTCCCCTTCTTCCTCTTCCTATGGTCTAAAGAGCATCCCCCCTCCCCTACTGTTGGCTGTCCTGCCCTATCTTTATCTCTTAAAAGAAATTGCATTTTACAGCCTAATAGGGGAAGCAAATGCCAACAACTACCACTAGCTCCAGATTAGGGTGAACAAATAAATGTAATCTAGAGACAAGATAAATCAGAGATAATCACCGATGGAAGACTGTGGCTTTAAGGGCGATCAGAAAACATGTTTTGCAGAAGATGGGATTTTAGCTGGGACTTAAAGGAAGCCCAAAGATTGAGATGAGGAGGGAGAGCATTCCAGGCATGAGAGGAGAGCTTGGGAAAAATGCCTGACTTCATGGGTTCATATGGAACTCCCATTTTCTGTCTATCATTGCTGATAAAAATGCTTGTGTTTGTTTATGACAATCATGTTCATAAAAAAAAATAATCACTAAAAAATAAGTTTTACCTGTATGGAAAATATATGACCCAGTTCCAGAGGCTCTGGCAATATTGTATAGCTAGACAGGTGGATCAGGAATTGGGAGACAATGGGGAATGATTCTGGTTCTGAATGACTTTAGGAAATTCATGTCTTTTCTGTCAGCCTCAATTTCTTGATCTATAAAATGGTAAGGTTAAACTAGATGATCTCTAGGGCTCCTTCAAGCGCCAATGGTCTATACTTCTCAGAGCAGACTTGGCTTTAGAAAGACGTATTTTCTCCTTTGTTCTAAAAAAAAAAAGCTGCTAAGGACTTGGGCAGTGAGAGTTATCTACATTATAGCTGTGGATGAGACTTCTAGATGCACTACTGACTCAGATTTCAGCTTGGTGGACAGCATGGTCACTATGTACATAGTTGAGCCTCTTCTACTCACTAGGGAAACTCCCATAGCTGTGGGTTATTAGCTTCAGACCCATCTGAGAAAGAATGGAAGATGACCTTTGTCTCTATGTTTGGGGGGGGAGCTCAGACAAGAGAATCCCTAAGGACACCGGAGATAACTGTAGTCTCCCTTGGCCTGCGCCTACCACCAGAGAATGTTTGAGGCAAAATGATGTAATGGATTTTGAAAAGAAAGGGCTTTATGTGTGCAACCTATTAATGTGATTAGTGGGTAAATGCATTTGCAATGTAAATGAAGCAATCAAGAGTCCTTTTGATTGGCATTTATTTCTCCTTTTATAGAGATAATATATATTGCAATGTTATTGCTCTTAATAATTTTGGTTTATAAAATATGTGGAGCTTTAAACTGCCTGGAAGAAAATACAGATAATTAATATTAATGGACATAGAAGTAAGTATACAACAGGCATGAATAATATATTTTTGATTTATATGGTGGTTATTTTGTTGGAAAAAAATCTGCTTTATTATTAGGGATATTGTAATAACAAGGGTATATTATGTGATTTACATAAAAACAAAAAATTCTAGATAATTCTAAATTCTATCAGTTTCTTCATTTAAATTCAAACAGGAAATATGGACTGGATACTTCACACTCAAAGCAAAGACTTTAACTGAAGGTGTATACTGCCCAATGGTAATTCAAAAGAATAAAAAATGAATATGTCTATCTCTAAAAAACGCCAGGCAAGTGAGAGTGCATATATCATCATGATGAGAATATTTCTTATGTGCGCAGTATATGGAATGAAACAGTTTGGAGCACAGTCAGCAAAAATATAGTTTTAATATGCATATGCGTATGCATTGTTATGGAGAAACAGGCTCCACTTGGATAGAAAATTCACATCTCTTAGATTTTAACACTTGTGAAATTACAAAATGTTCCACCACCTAGTCTCAACTTCACACAAAACCTACCTTCCTTAAGTGCCTTTTCACTCTCCAAATAAATTCGAACAACTGGACAAAATGGCACCGTGACATGGCCAAGGTCAGTTAGAATCTGGGTCCTTAACCACAAGATTTGTATTTTTCTAGAACTTTGCAGTTTACAAAGAACTTTTACTTTGCTTATCTCACCCCAACCAGATGGGGCAGGTAGGATGGATATCATTAGCTATTCACATTTTATTTAGAATGTTGATAAGCTGGAGCCTCTCCAGAAGTAGGCAGCCAGGATGGCAAAAGAACTCTAAACTATGCTCTATGAAGATCGTCCTGGGGAACTAGTGGGGTTTAGTCTGGAGAAGAGATGACGAAGGGGATCATCATAGCTGTCTTCAGATATTTGAAAGGTTGTCATATGGAAGAGAGATTAGATTTATTCTGCTTGGCTCCAGAGGACAGAACTGTGAATAATATATGGAACTTACAAGGCAGCAGATTTTGACTTAATATAAGAATAGCTTTCAGTGCAATAGACTTCTACTACACAGCAGTATTTCAGATCTTTAGGTGCCAAAGGATGCCTAGAATATGGAATGGTAAACACCAGACTTTTCATAAAGTGAAAAGCTTGATACAACTTTTCTGCTTTTATATCAGTTACCATTTGCTAAGGATTACAAAGCACTTTCCTAAGAGGTAAATAGTCTTAAGTATTAATATCTGCATTTTACTGATAAAGTAAGCAGAAAGGAAAAGGTATTTGCAGAGAGTCAGTGCCAATGACTATCAGAGCTGGGAACTGAATCCCACAGCAGAATGTAACCTTCCTGAAGCAGAGATCATTTCATTTTCGTCACTCAATCCTAGAAACTAGCACAGTATCTGACACGCAGTAGTGAACACTCAATAAAATATTTATTGAAATGAATTCTCAGATCTCCATTTTACAGACAAGAAAAATTAGCATTGTCATCATTACATGACTCACCCAGAGTTACAGAGAGTTAGAGAAACCAAGAAAAGATCATTTAAAATATCCTTTGATCTAAGGGAGCATCACTACATCGAATCACAGTGTCCTCTGGCATATGTAGCTAAAAACACATCAGTTGAGTGTCTCTCAATTTTAATACAATAATCTATATATTACTTAAGAACAATATAGTATCTTTTAATATCATTGTGAAATGTCTATGATGTTTGTGCCTATGTTCAATTTGGTCAAATCAAACAGAAGTGTAAGGTTAAAAATGGAAAGACATCTAGACTGGAAACCAGAAGATCTAAATTCAAATCCTGACCCTGTCAACTACCTATGTGACCTTAGGTAAGTCATTTAACTTCATAAAATAAATGAAGGATCCAGTTTGAATGCTCTCAAAGTCACTTCCAGCCAAAAATTCCATGACTGAGTGAAATCCAAACACTAGTATCAAATACTCTCTCACTCCTAGTCCCTTCCCATCTGTCTCCAAATATGTTCAGATCTCTCCAGTCTTCTATGGGCTGGTGAGGGTCGGGGAGGAGTTAGTTCCTGATCAGTCACTGTCTTTTTTCTCCGCTTTCTAGTCCCACCTCTCCGCCCTTATATGCTTTAAAAAAAGAAGTATAAAGATTGTTTATGTCTTATTACCCCGTTAGGAAGTGTACAGAGGTTCCCTTTGATATGATTAGAGAAACCAGCTAGCTATTGGCTGTCCAAACACAGTTCATGTAGCTGATTTTATGGTAAAGTCCTCCAGGTATCAGAGACCTAGGGGCAGGAAGCAGCTTCATGGAGCATATCCTCTGATAACAGACATATTCAAGAGAGAACTAGCCCTGGTAGGGAGGAATTGAGCTTAGAGAAGAGTTACACTTCAGGAAAGATGCTCTAGCTAGGTTGAAGCAAGACAAGGAAACCACAGGAAGAGAAAAGAGAAAAGACACTGGGATTCTACTGAACAGGAGGTGTGTGATACCTTGACTGCATATACTCCTCATGTTTTCTGCCTCATTGCTAATTTAATGTTTAATTTATGTTTATGTCCTACTTTTCCCACCGTTTGTGTGGATTTGTAGAAAAGTGAACCCCAGGTTTATGGAAGAAATATTTCATACCTTCTATCCCTGCTACCTTAGTAAATACCTTTGCTTTGAGTTCACTCTATTAACTATTAGAGTGAGAATGCTAGTGGGGGTTCATGAATTATAGTTATATAAATACAGATGCTGAAGGACATTGTTGAATATCGAGTAGCTAATCTTCTTTCCCTGCCCCCCAGCAGGGGAGCAGAAGGGAGAGGTAGGGGGATGTTAAGGGGTATATGGTGGGGAGGGGAATCTGCAAGCCTGAGAGCCAGGGAGGTAGTCCCTGAGGAACTAGTACACGTAAAATGACCTCCTTTTGGCCCTTCAATTCCATATAGAAACCAACTCATTTCTCTCCTTTCCTTTATTGCTTAACCTTTTGATAAAGTTGTTCATACCCAATACTTCTACTTCTTCAATAGAAGGAAGGAAACAAGTATTTATAAGTAGTTAACCTACTCTTTTCCAGGCACTGTGCTAAGAACGTTTCAAATATTATCTCATTGGACTTTTGCAATAATCTGGTGAAGTAGATATCATCATTATCCCTTTATTAGAGTTGAAAAAACAAGAGACAGACAACAGTTAAGTGACTCATGGCCACAGCTGGTAAGTGTCTGAGGCTGGATTTATTGCACAGCTGCCCAGGCCCCACTTTCTCCTGAGCCTCTCACAATTAGGGTTTCAGACCAAAATGGCATTTCAAGGTTCCCACTCACCAAACTCAGTTTCCATTTTTTAATCTTTTTTAGTCTTCATCCAGTCCAGCTTGATATTGCTGTCTATATCTTCCTGGACATGTTCTCTTTAGTTATCTTCCCTGCCAGCCATAGGTGTACAGTAGATAGACCACTAGTACAAGAGTCAGGAGGACCTCAGTTCAAACGTCACCTCAGACACTTGACACTCACTAGCTGTGTGACCTTGAGCAAGTCACTTAACCCCAACTGCCTCATCCTGGGTCATCTCCAGTCATCCTGATGAATATCTAGTCACTGGATCCAGATGACTCTGGAAGAGAAGTGAGGCTGGTGACCTGCACAGCCCTCCCTCACTCAAAACAAAGTCAAGTGCAAGTCATGTCATCATTTCTTGGATGGCATGGTTTTCGTTGGCAAGGAAGGACGAACTCACCTAATCCTCTTTCAATCTCCCTAATTTCTCTTCCCTCTCTCTGCTTCATCCGCTCCTCATTTTCTTCCTATTCCCTTTATCTGGGTGCTCCGCAAGATTTTGTCTTTTAATTCAGCAAGCATTTAATAAGTGCTTAAGATGTATCAGACCCAATGCCAAACGTTGGGGAGGTACAGACAAAAATAAAAACAATCCCCACCCTCAAAGGACTTACATTCTGTTTTCTCTCCTTTGCTCGTCCCATTCATGCTTATGGTTTCATTAGCCACCAGTGCAGCTCATGGCCTGAGTCATGGAGAAATGGTTGGAGAAATGTTCTCTCTCCTGTTAGAATGCAAACTCCTTCTGAACTGTAATGATTTCATGCTTTTATTTATATTCATTTGCCTAGCAGGGTGACTGGCCCATAGTTCATGCTTATAAATGCTTGTTGGTTGACTGATTGAACTCTAGTGCCCCCCCTCCCGCCAATAGCTCCAAGAGACTGCCTTCCCCCAGGCACCTCCAACTCACCGTATCCCAAATCAGCTCTTACTGTTCTCTCCTAAAAATCTCTTCTTGCCCCTAACTTTTCCATTCCTGTCTTTACCTGAACTCCCATGTCAGAGACACTTTTACTCTCATGTCCATTTGGCAAGTACTCAATTCCACCTCTGAAACTCCTTTCAGGTTTGTCCTGTCCACCCTATCCCCACTGCTCTCATAGTTTGGCCAACAATAGGTCCCAGACCAAGCCTCAGTCAGCACTTGGACCCTGATGGCTCAGAGTGGGTGTAAATAGCAATTGTCCCTGTTTTGGCCTGAAACTGTGAGGTCTTCCCTTCCCAGATTGGTCTTTTTTTTTTTTGTGGTTGTTTTTGTTTTTGACTAGGGAAAGGAGGCCATTCTTTGCCTGATTTCTTAGGTAGCCTTTATCACTGAATGGGTGCAGCCTTAGTCAAACTGAGACTTGGGAAAGACCTTAACTTTAAAAGACCAAAGTCCCCCACTACATCCGGGGCCATCTCCAATTGTCCTGATCTATATCTTGCCTCCTGACCCACATGGCTCCAGAGGAGAAAGTGAGGCTGGTGACTTTGCACCGTGCTCCCTCACTTAAATCCAATTCTTTTATAAGTCATGGCATCACCTTTCTGAATGAAGGACAAAAGACAAGAAGCTACCCCCTTAAGGCAGACTCTCATTACCATACTTGCCTGGACTGTTACAGTGCCTCATTGTAAAATCTTCCCATCTCATCTTTCTTCTTTATTCTATCCATTTTACCACAGTGGGAATAATCTTTCTTGTGATCAAATGAGATAATGAATGCAAAGTACTTTTTAATCTTAAAGTGCTATATAAAAGCTAACTATTGTGCCATTATTTTCTAGAAGATCATTGGATTGGAAGGTTTGTCAATTTACACTG
>JAQQSK010006430.1:0-14436 GCA_028658325.1 Potorous gilbertii
AGTCACAAAATATCACCCCTGGAGGTCTTCAAGCAGAGGCTGGGTGACCTCTTGTCTGAGATACTGTTGGGAAGATTCCTGTTAAGACGTGGGTCAGGCTAGCTCACCTCTGAGGTGCTTTCCAAGTGAGAGGGTGTTTGAGAGGAATACTAGACGCAGCCTTTCTCTACCTGCCACGATCTTTGTGTGTCTGGTTCACACAAAAACACTAGTTGCCAGCCTGTTCAAACACAGAACATCTGCTAGCTCCCAGCTGCAGGAGAGTGTGGGTAGGTAAGAATTTGTTTAGACCCCCATAAAGCAACACTAACAAGGGATAGTGACAAAAATAAATAACGTTGGAGTCCCAATTCAGTGTCAAAGCCATGGGGCACTGCACCAGCCCATGACTTCAAGCAGCAGCAGGTTGGCCAAGTACACTTCTCAGTCTGTACCATCACCAACACTAATACATTACACCATGGCCTGGGAGGTTTTCAACAAAATCTCTTGGTGTTCTGAACCTTTCTTTGTTTAAAGTCATCAGCAAGCCCCAACCTGCTTTCCAATTCTTTGTTAAAATTGTCAAAAGCCAACCGAATTGAGTGGATCCTTCTCCCAAATAGTCATGATCTGTTCACCTTTGGTCAGTTGCTAAACTGTGGCTGAGCGTTGTTACAGTTGATGTGGTTGTGTTTTAGATTGTGTGCTTCAAATCTAAACCAAATACTCCCCTATCTTTGAAGTTTCCCTCAGCATTTGAATTCAATGAACTCCTTTTGATTACCATCTTGGATCACCTTTACAGTTGCCTCTTTGGGACGTTTTTGTGCAACTGCGAACAGCAACGGTTAAAAGAGGTACTAACTATGCTGGACTCTAGATACCAACACATGATAGATTTCAGGACTACAAGGTACTCTGAAGAGCACTTAGTTTTTGTTTAGTTTACAGATGAGGAAAATGAGGACCACAGGTGAAGAGACTTGTTCCACATCAGTTAGAAGATCCAGGACTAGAAATTAGTTCTTTTGCCTGCCAGCCCAGTGCATTATTTCTATTAAACCATATTTCCCTCCCTGGTCTAACTTTGTGTGCTATACACACATACTAACAGTTCTTAAAAGTACTGTTTTTAGTAGAAGTGTAAACAACTATATCATTTACTTGATGCTAAGGCTGTCTGATTTAGAGTTAAATAATCTTCCAGTCTTGTTTTTAAACTGTTACAAATAGGAGAGATAATGTAATTTATCAGCCTGGAGAAGCTAACATCTTGACTTATAAAGTACTGAACACATGAAGATTGATGGCTAATTAATATCAAAATA
The DNA here is from genome assembly GCA_028658325.1 of Potorous gilbertii. Lineage (NCBI taxonomy): Eukaryota > Metazoa > Chordata > Mammalia > Diprotodontia > Potoroidae > Potorous > Potorous gilbertii. Next base: position 1,311 of record JAQQSK010006430.1, read on the forward strand.
CAGAAACTTTTTTTTCTAGTCATACTTAAGCTAATCTTTAGTATGAAGTCATGTTAATGAATGCACTTATGTTACCCTGGTTTTACTAACCTAAATACTCCCCCTCTTCCTTTATGACTCAATTTATGCTAGATGAATAATTTTTAATTATTTAACATTTTATTGTCTAGGATTTTTATACATCATCCAACGGATAATTTGTCAGTATTTACTTGCAAGAATATGTACCAGGGCAACAGAATCGTCAGCAACCTCAGGGGCCACATAACAAAGTGGTACAAAGCCTCAAGTCCCAATGGCAGCTACAGCAATCAAATTTCAAAGGAACATTGAGGTGCTCTGCCCAACAGAAGCAGCTGCCCTCACAACAATCACTGGTCCTACATTCCACGTAAACATTAACTGGGGGGCCAGCTTGGTGTATTTCAAGTAACATACATAGAAAACGGCTCATTTCAAGGGACAATTATTGATCCCTACCAGATAATTTCTCAAGGCACTAAAACCTAGGGCTGGGGATGTATACTCTGCAGGGACCAATCAAAAGTGGGTCCAACAAGCCCTCACCCCTACCCCAGTATACACCACTGCAGGATGCTTAACTGTTCTGTAAGCTGGTGTGCAAGCTTGTCCTTGCAAATCATTCCTGGATTTTGTTAAAGCTCTCTGAAGAAGCTTGACACCAACATTTGCAGACTGATTTTTCTGCTTTTAGGCCTTGTTTCACAAGCTAAGTGCGATGGAGACAGAAAGTGCAAAGTTCCCACTGTGACCCAGAATGCCACTTGCAATTGCACCTCCACACTATTAATCTTAACACTAGTGCTGACTAGGAAAACCAAAGCCAACAGATACAAATTTTTTAAAGTCAGAATGGTCAGTTGACACATAAATATCAATGTTAAATGACTATCTGGGGCAGACTTCAGCAGTTCAGTAACCCAGGAAGCAGTAAGTTGTTTACCGAGGGTAACATTATTGCTAGTTCCTAACCATTAAGAGGTAAGCTATATGGTGTTGCAACTGATACAGAGTTGATCCTGGGGTCAGGAAGACCAGCTCAAATTTGATCTCAGACACTTACTATCTGTGTGACCCTGGGCAAATCACTTCACCCTGTTTGCCTCAGTTTCCTCATCTGGAAAATGAGCTGCAGAAGGAAATGGGAAACCACTCTCAGCATCTTTGCCAAGAAAACCCCAAATGAGGTTGTAAAGAGGCAGATACAACAGAAATGACTGAACAAAACTGCTAACAATGAAAACAATTCCTTGCTAGTCTAAGAGTGGGGTACTACTGCTAGAGTGCTGAGCCTACTACTGCTACAACTTGGTTTGGATATATCTCTGCATCCAGTTTCCTTGCAAGTGGAGGCAGCACTCTTGCTACAAGAAATTTGGGGGTGATTGAATTCCAGCCCTATCAAGCTGAGTGGCATGAAAACTGGTTAACAGGGGAGGGAGGCTTACTGCCATCAAATGTAGCTTTCAATAGCTCAGGGATTTGTGTTCACTTATATCAACGTTCTTCAAGAGTTCCATCATGACTTTAACAGTTGGTCTGAAAGAATACATGCTGACTAAATCTCAGTCAGGTGACTCAAGTCCCTTTGAACTCTATAAAAATGCACTTCATCTGATTACCTTTTTGGTCATGGGATAAGGGAAGAGCTAGGAGGAAAAAAAAAATAACTAAAACCTGCTGACTTTGTGCCAACGTTCACAGCCCCATGGAGCTAAAGCCATCAAATCTAAGCCTTTCATTTGACAGAGGAGGAAACTAAAGTCAAGGGAAGTTGAGTGACTTCCCCAGCACCAGAGGTGGTATTTGAACTTAGGTTTCTACATTCCAATTCATTAGGTTACACCACCTCTCAGAGGGAACCTCTGGCTATTCAATGTAATTCCCAGGTGTGTAAACCAAGTACCCTACTAGCCTGCATGAACACCTGAAATAAATAGTTTAGTTTGATCGTAACTGACAAAAGAAATATAAACCCACTTTTAGTGAATCTGCTAATATTATTTTGCATTGACTGACATTAAGATACACGTTCATTCCTTAACCAGGGCATAGGCAATTTTAGTGTTTGTTCTCCATTCATAACTTTAGAACATGGGAAAAATTCTTATTTTTTTCAAGCAACTGAATAAATATGAACAAGGAACACAAAGATTAGGAAATGCAACCACTTCAATGGGCACTAAAAAGAGGGCTTCCCACATACTACTCTTCTGGGCTGATTGTGTAAGAATTTTGTGGTTTTCTAAAAAAAATCTAGTTTTGCATGCAAAGAATATAAGTCAGTTTACATTTTGTTGTGGTGAGATTTGGCCACATGCTTCTACACAGTACCTAAGCACAAGGTCAAGATTTCAAATTAAGGAAATAACCAATTGTCCAAATCAGAACACTCATGAAGAAAATCATTTAGCTCACAATAAAAAAAGTGGTAATTATTATAACTGGAGTCAAACTACCATGTTCAAGTTTTCTGAAGATTTGCCTATTATAACCAATGACGGCACGCTGAAGCTCCAGACCTTGAACAAAAGCAATTCTGTCACCATATTAACAAGTAAAAGGTATTTGACTCGAAGATAATCACTCAAGGATCCACCAGCAAAGAAACTTAAAACAGCTAACTGTAGCAATGAAGTCAACAATGTTACTTACCCGATAATCTCTGGATATGCTTTCAGATGGCACTGACCCTGAAATCTGACTAGAAATTGTAGCAGCTATTAGCTGTTTGCACCATTCAACATGAGATCCTGTAGGGCTAAAAGAAAGATTGTAATTAAAATCTTTCAAATTATAGAGGCTCCCAGGGGGAAGTGAATTTAAACATACAGTCACATCTATGTAAGATGCATATTTTCTAAAATGCTTAGTTATTATTATAATTTAATGTAAGAATTTAAATGATGACTGAAGGGTCTCTGTTGTATCTGAATTCATTTAACTCAAATATGGACATTTTCATTTAAAGATTTCAACAGCTATACGTGTGATTCTCTACATTTGTAAATATAGTTAGGATATCTGAAGATAAAGAAGGCGTTGCTAATGTCACACATGAGAGGCAGTGTTGGCATAGAGGATAAATGGCCAGCCTCAACCAATGGTGCCCATTAGCCATAGGACCACAGGAAAGGTAACCCAGGCAACTTTTTAGAACCCAGAAAACCTGTATAATTTCTTAGTGAATCACATTCACAAATAGTTCTACACCAAGCAGGCACCCAAATGCTTGTTGCCTAAGAGTTGGAAAACCTCACAAAAGCTTACAGTATCAGCACACTCCCAGGAGCTGAGATTTCCCAGTATGCCTTTAAACCTTAGATTGCCTTCAGGAGTTGCTGCGGCTGAAAACATTTACCACTTGGTGGCAGCTACTTTGGTGACTCTGAAAAACTGGTCCACGGATGTCAGAGGCTTTTCAGAGTCTGAGCTTTTCATGTTTGGTAGTATAGTATCTGCCAGAACTCCAATTCCAACCCAACACCAACTCAACATGATGAAAATAGGGCATTATCGGAGGTTCACCAATTCGTATTAGAGCAATAGCTATTGCCTCCTAGGTCTAATATTTTATTTGACCTAAAGAAATATGTAGATGTGCTTTCCCACACCTCTTAACCATCAATATCTATTCAGAGATGGAATTACAAAAACAATGAGGAGACTGCCCACTCAGGGTAAGTTCCCTAAGGAAGAGTGCCCTGCTTTTTATTAATGGTTGTATAGAAAAAAAGCAACATTACTCACTCTAACAAGCCCTCCCCCCATCTAGTCTTCCTCTCTCCTACTGATCCCCTTTTCTTCTACTCACAGGGCCACCCCCTAGATCGGACCCTCATCACCTCTCCTCTAGACTATCCTACTGGGTCTTTCTACTTCTACTGTGTCAGCTCTCTAGTGCTCTCCTCAGTAGCTGCCAAAGGGAAATTCTTAATCTACAAGTTTGTGTCCCACCCCTGCTCAATAAGCTTCAGCTGCTTCCTCTTGCATCAAGGGGAAAGTACAAAATCCTGTGCCTTTTAAAACTCTTTACAAGCTGGTTCAAACCAGAATTCAGGTTTATTATACATAATGAGACTTCTTACACTCTGTGGTTCAGCCAAAGCAGCCTTCTTTCTCGCTGTTCTTTAGATAGCACTCCATCTTCTTTCTCTGTATCTTTACAGAGGGTGTCTGTCTCCTCTTCCATCTCAGACTCTCTGGCTTCCTGCAAAGCTCAGTTCAGGCACTACCTCCTCCATCGGTCTCTCCTGAACCACTCCTCAATGGTGAAGTCAGCCTCCAGCTAATGACATTACCTTTGATTTACTTCTTATATTCTCACTTGCATATATGTTATTTCCCACGATAAGATGCCCCTCCTTAGACTGTGGAGACTGTTTCATTTTTGCTTTCATTTTTGTCTTTCTGTCCCCATTACCTGGCCCAGGGCTTGGTACACAAGAGGCAGTAAATAAATGCTTGTTGACTGATACATTTTTCTAAAGCTAATTTACATTCCAAGATAACCTCAGGTTATATCTCATTTTCTAGTTCAAACCAGTAGTACAATTTATGCAGGTGCCACCATGCATTATGCTATTTTTAACATAACCATCCTTTTGGAAAGCTTTCACATATTTGTTCATTTGATTGATCAATGAGTCATCAGGTTGAAGAGCAAGGTGGTATTAAGGATCACAGATCTTGGGTTCAAACCCTGCCTCTGCTTTCTGCTACCAGGGTGACTTGAGGCAATTTATTTAACCTCTCTGAGCCTCAATTTCCTTTTTTGTACATTGGGTAGGTTGGACTAAAAGACCCTGAAGGTCCACTCCAGCTCTCTGTCTGTAATCCTTGATCATACAGATGGCAAGGCTCTGTTAGCACATACAACCAACCACACAAATATTTAAGAAATAAAGGAAAAGGAAAGACATTAACCTTGCAGTTGTCAGAGTAAAGAAACTTTCCAGACCTTTTTAAAGCACATCTCTTCTTAAATCACAAACAATAAAGTATCAGTTCTCTCTCACACACACACACACTCTTAAATCATCCTATCCTAGATCACTATTTCTACCTGCTGTTCTCTTCAACAATAGGGAGAAAACAGGAAAAAGGGCAGATTTTCATTTTTCTATTTAACCTTAAAACCTATTTCTTTCTTTGGTTGATTAGAGTTTAACTCTGCTCTTTTTCTTCTAGTGGCTCCCCCCTCTTCATTGTAAATATTGGGGATTTGATATAAACCATTTCCAAGTAATTAGTTGAAAGGCCACCAGAAGAAATCATCCCCAAGAAAGGCTCTTGTGCTGCCTCTGCCCTTAGCCAATACTGGTCTGAGTCACATTTAAGCGGAGGTTGGCTTAAAGAATGTTTGTGGTCCTTCCCGTCCCAGCTCTACTATTATGTGATCTCATTACTCAATTCCTGGTCATTCCAAGTTATAATGAAAAGACCTGCTAGGCAATGTCCAAAAATCACAGAAACGTATGCTCATCACCCACAAATTCACAGCATGTATTATTAAAGTTTCTAGGTTCATTGTTAAAGAAGTTGTAAACAATAGATTCGTAGGTAGTCATTTTTTAACGAGGCAACCAGAGAGGGGAGAGGACTTAAAGAGTAAAGCAACAGCAAAGCCAAAAGGTTTTCTCGTTGCTCACTCTTCTGGAAACTCCCTAAAGTTCAGAACTTTGGGATGACTAAGATAGGAAGTCAACATCCGAGACAGCCAAATTTTCAATGGTATTTTCTTCCTCCTTAGAATTCCCTCTAGTGCCAGGGCCGTCAATGAAACGGCAACAAATGATGCGCCAACCAGGGGAATCAGGTCCCAAGATGGCCCAGCGCTCTGCCTCGGTTGCTCAGTGGCTCACGCTAGACAGGTGATTTTCTGCTGCACATTCTCAGTATGCCAAATATAGATGACAATAAAGAACTTGTTTTAAGAAGTTTCATTCTGAGAAGGAAGTATGTGCTTTCTCCCCCTCATGGATGGTCTTGACAGATTACATCGAGTCCACCAACCCGAATCCCATCCCTTCCCTTCCCGCCACCCACACCCCCCAAAACAAAATACTAACGCCCTAGATGCAGCTTACAATACTCGTCTTTTTCCTTACATAAATATGGCCGGAAGAAAGGTTTGTAAGGAGGGCAAACAAGGAGGTTCTCGCCAGCACTGCGAGGGTGGAGCTAGAAGGGCAAGTTACTTGGGCAAGGGAAACAAGGAGGCTACGCTTGGCAGGAGCAGGAGCAGGAGCAGCAGGTGGAGTGGGGGTGGGGTGGGTGCTCCCAGGTCTCACCTGGATCGAGCGAGGCTTCGCCTTTCTTAGGTGGCATCCCCCACGGCTGGCCCAGAAAGCGCCGGGAGAGGGGGCGCGATACCCCTAAAAAGCCACACCACGGAAAGGGGGGCCGAAGGCAGGACGTCCTCCCGCCCCCCCGGCGCGCGGCTGGCTGCCTCACCTGTCCAGGGTCTCCACGCTGGGCTGCTGCGAGCCCACGGCCAGGGCGCCCACGGGCCGCGGAGGCCTCCGGCCGGGTCCGAAGCCGCCGTCTGCGCCCGGCGCCCCCGCGTCCATGGCCGAGGCCGGCTGCGAGGACCGGCGAGGGAGGAAGAGGAAGCGGGCTGGGGGCTCGCCCGGGGCCGCCGCCTTCGCTCCGAGACCGCTCGAGACGGCTTTAGGCGGCCCCTGCCAGAGGCTCCCCTGCAGCCGCCGCCGCCATTAGCAGTCACCTGGCGACTCCTTGCTACCCACAAGGCCCCGCGCTGCCTGGCCCCCGCAGGGGCGGCTACTCCCCCGGCCGGGAGGGGGGAAAGGGGCGGAGCTGGCGCGGGCGGGCCGGGCCGCCTCCCGCCTCCTTGGACCCCCGCACCTCGGGGATCGCCATCCTCCCGCCGGCCGCGCCTTGGCTGAGGTCGGTGGGCGGGTGGATTGCAGTCCGAGAAGGTGGATGTCAAAAGAGAAAGACTTTTCAGTCCCCTTGGGTTTCCTTCCTAATCCTGTGCGTTTTATGTACTTAAAAATACGATTCTGACAAATGTACAAGAATACAAGTCATTTCCCAACGGATAAATGGTCAAACGATATGAACAGGCAGTTCTCGGAGGAAGAAATTAAAGTTATCTCTAGTCATATGAAAAAATGCTCTAAATCACTATTGATTAGAGAGATGCCAATCAAAACAGCTCTGAGGTACCACATCACACCTAGCAGATTGGGTAACAGGACAAAACAGGAAGATGATAAATATTGGAGAGGGTGTGGGAGAGTTGGAACACTCATTCATCATTGGTGGAGCTGTGGGCTGATCCCACCATTCTGGAGAGCCATTTGGAACTATGCCCAAAGGGCTACAAAAATGTGCATACCCGTTGATGCAGCAACATTGCTTCCAGGACTGCATCCCAAAGAGATCATAGAAATGGGAAAAGGTCCCACATGAACAGAAATATTTATAGGAGCTCTCTCTATGGTGGTCAAAAACTAGAAATCGAGGGGATGCCCATTCACTGGAGAATGACTGAACAAGTTATGGTATGTAAATGTAATGGAATACTATTGTGCTCTAAGGAACAATGAACAGGAATACTTTAGAGAGGCCTGGAAGAACTTAAATGAACTGAAGCTGAGTGAGAGGGGCAGAACCAGGAGAACTTTGTACACAGCAACAACCACAGTGTGCGTGTGGGAGGGATTTTTCTGGTAGACTTAGTCCTTCACAGCAATGCAAGGACCTAAAAAATTCCCAATGGACTTTTGAGGCAAAACACCTTTCACATCCAGAGAAAGAACTATGGAATTGGATCGCTAAACGAAGCAGACCATTTTCTCTTATGTTATGTTTTGTTTTATGGTTTTCCCCATTCATTTTAATTCTTCTATTCAACATGACTAAGGTGAAAATGTATTTAATAGGAATGTAGGTGTAAAACTTATGTAAGATTGCATGCCATCTTACATGGAGTGGGGAGGGGAAGGAGGGGAAGGGAGGGGAAAAAATCTAAGATATGGAAGTGATTGTAGAACACTGAAAACAAATACAATAATTTAAAAAATATGGTTCCGAGGAGCATGTAGTCTTTAACAGATTGCCCACAGGGACGGGGACACACAAAATAGTTAAGAGCCCCTGAGGGTGAGTTCTTCCTTCGTTGCTGAGAAGACCATGCCATCAGAGAAATAACGACATGACTTGCACTTGACTTGGTTTTGAGTGAGGAAGGGCTGTACAGGTTACCAGCCTCACTTCTCCTCCAGAGCCATCTGAATCCAGTGACCAGATATTCATCAGGGTGACTGAAGATGACCCAGGATGAGGCAATTGGGATTAAGTGACTTGCCCAAGGTCACACAACTAACGAGTGTCAGGTGTCTGAGGTGAGATATGAACTCAGGTCCTCCTGACTCCAGCACTGGTGCTCTATCCACTGCACCACCTAGCTGCCCTGAAAGTAAGGGTGCAGCTTGGATGGGTGTATTGCCACCTGCAAAGATTGCTTTAGTGAAGCCTTCTCAGGAAAGGTCCAGCTAGGGACAATCCTGGCCATGTCCCTGCAGCCCTCCAAACCTCGGTTCCCTTATCTGAACAGCACAGGGAATGGATACAATGATCGCTAGAGTTTTTTCTAGTTGTAAACCTAATTCCCAAGATGTCCCTAGTATAAAGTACAAAGTCCTGTGTCTAGCCTCGAAAGCCCTTAGCAGACTGGATCTGATACATCTTGCACACCCCCACGACCATTCTGTGTTCCGAACAAACCTCTGTACTTCTCTTTCTCAAGCCATTTCGGTCATTTCTGTGCCTTTGCACAGGCTCCCTACCCCAACCGGGAATGTGCCCCTTTCTCTTTTGTTTCTTGGAATCCCTAGCTCCCTAGGGAGTCGGCTACACAAAGTCTTTGCTGACCTCCTCAAGGTTATTGCCATTACTACCAGCCCCCCACCCCTTCCAAAAAAGAAAAATCCTTTGTATCTGTTTGGCTGCATTTTGTATTGACTCACGTGCACGTTAGAGGGCAGGGGCTGTTCAGTTTTAATCCACTTATCTACAATGCCGAAGGCCAGCACCCTGCAGGCGTTATTTTCTTTTACCAAAGTCAATGAAATAATCCCCGAATCTTCCCATACTTCCCACATTCCATCAATTAGTTGCCAAATCGTGGATTTTTTCACCACAACCTCCCTTGGGTGTCTCAGCACCCCTCCCCTCCTTCAGGTTCTTATCACTCAATAGGTGATTGAGATTATCACAAGAGCTTATTAAGTGGTCTCCTTTCCTCCTCTCCTCCATCCATCTCATACACTGCTGTCAAACTGATATTCCAAAAGGTCAGACCATATCACTCCTCTTCTCAATGAGCTCTGGGGGCTCCCCATTTCCTCTATGATAAATACCAATTCCTCTGTTGACATTTAAAGCACTTCACAATCTGGCTCCTTTGCTGAGCTTCCTAGGCTCATTTCACATTACTCCCACTCACATGCTCTATGTGCCAGCCCAACTGGCTGCTGTTTTCCTTTACCCTGAATTCCATCATTGGCCTCTAGTCAGTCATTCAACATTTGTCAAACACTCCAAGTGGGGGCCCTTTATCCTATCTTTGACCTTGACCTGCCAACCCTCAGCCCTGGATTACCCCCACTGTTACCTTTGTTCCTACTCACCGGTTGCTGAACAAAGCTGAATAAAACCAGGAAACTGTGCTGATTGGATCCACTAATACATTTATTTTACATAATCTCAAATGGGCCCTCCCTGTGGCAAGGCAATCCTTTCTTACCTCACTATTGCACTCACCACAGTAGTTTTTCCTAACCTTTCATCCCCTCTCAAACCTCCCATAGCTCCTTCCCCCAATCTCTAGTTGAGAACTTTGCCTTTCACTGAAAAAATTGAGGCCATTCACAGAAAGTTCTCTCCTTTTCCCTCCTCTTCATCTCACATCATACAGATGCCCTCTGCCATCATCTCTCCTTTCACCCCTAGGAAGCAGCTCTCGTTGCCTGCACAAGCACAAATGATCCCATTCCATCCCACCTTCTCCTGCACATTGCCTCCTTTATCATTTCTACTCCCTCATTTATCTTCATTCTCTTCTTGCCTACTGGCTCCTTCCTACTGCCTACAAACATGCCCATGTCTCCCTTATCCTTAACAAACCCTCACCTGATCCATCCATCTTTGAAAGTTCCTATCCTACATCTCTCTTTCTTTTTGTGGTTTAACTCCTTGGGAAGGGCATCTACAACTGAGACCTCCACTTCCCCTCTCACTAAGTTTCTAGTCTCATCATTTAACCAAAATTGCTTTCTCCAAAGATACCAATGATCCCCAGTGCCAAATCTAATGCTCTTTTCTCAATCCCTTTCCCTCTTGACCTCTGCAAAGTTTGATGCTATCACCCACTTCTCCTCGATTCTCTCTCTCCTCTCTTGGCTTTCATAACACCGCTCTCTTCTGGGCTCTTCTATCTGACCCCTCTTTAGGCTCCTTTCCTTGATCTTCATCCAGGACATACCTGCTAATCCTGGGTGTCCCACAGGGCTCTGTCACGGGCTCGCTTCTCTTTTCCCTCTACACAAATTCTTCTGGTGACTTCATCAGTCCCATGCACTGAAGTGTCATCTCTATGCTGGTTATTCTTAAATCTATTTATCTAGTCCTATTGTCTCTCCATGACTGCCTATTGGACATCCCAATTTCCTATAGACATGTTAAATTCGACATGTACAAAACTGAACTCACTAGATCTCCACCTCTAATTTTACACTCGACACCTCCCTGACTTCTCACATGCTCTGTAATCAATGGAAAGTGACCTCCTCAACATTCCTTGAACAAGCCCCTCCATCTCCTAACTCTGAGCATTTTCCTTGCCTGTGCCCCCTGTCTGGAACGCTCTCCCTGTTCATGTCTGCCTCCTAGCTGCCTTCAAATTCCAGTTAAAATTCTTCTACTAAAAGCCTTTCCTGATCTCCCTTAATGCTAGTAGTGCCTTCCCTCTGCTAACTCCCATGTATCCTGCAGTTTGTTTACACATAGTGGTTTGCCTGTTATCTCCCCTATCAGACTGTGAGTTTCTAGAACACAAGGACTATCTTTTGCTATTCTTGGTATAACCTAGGGTTTAGCACATAGTGGCTGACACACAGTAAGTGCTTAATAAATATTTACTGACTGACCCAGGGTTAAATAGCCAGTAAGTGACTAAGACAGGACTTAAATGTAGATCTCCCTGACCCCAGGCTTGTCTTCTATCAAATACATCAGGAATGTCTAACATGCCAAGAGTAACACAGTCAACTAGAACCATATTCAAATGTAATTGAGAAATTTCTAACAAAATAAATAAAAATAGAATAAAATATACATAACATTGTAAAATTAAGTCAATATGAGGCTCATAGGGATCCTTATGTACTAATTAGCTACCCTGTTTCTATTTGAGTTGATCACTACTGAATTACATCATATTACCCTCTGACCTTACGACATGAGACATGCAATAAATATTTGTGATAATGTACTTTACTCATAAAATTACATTTGATGCATTTAGAAAGTCTTAGAAGAACCAGGAAAATTCAGGAGCAGAGACTCTTTTCTCCATTTCTTCTGCATTAAAAAACTGTTTTGGTTAGGGATAGCTGTTTTTGCGCTGCCCCTCCCTTGGCCTCTCAACCCTTTACACGCCGTGTCCTTCTACTCCCCACCTCTGGGATGGTGGCAATCGAGTGCTATCTCCTTCTTCTGACCTACACACCCCTATCAAGAAAGATCTTTAATACGCCCACAACAAGTCACTCAGGTAAGACTCGGTCGGGAAGACTGGGGGTGGTAAGTAGCAAGAGGAAGTGAAACTGGAGGCAACTATCAATTAAATGAGATATTGTGCTTCCAATTTGCCTACCTCTTTCTGAACATACATTGCTACTGTTCAGCCACGTCTGACTCTTCATGACCCCATGGACCACAGTATGTCAGGTCCTTTTGGCCTAAGAGGCTCATGTTTCAGCATCATATCTTTTATTATTTTAATACCGTCCAAGGGGTTTTCTTGGCAAAGATACTGGTGTGGTTTGCCATTTTGTTCTCCAGTTTTATGCAAGTAGAAGTAAAATGACTTGCCCAGGATCACACAGCTTGTGTCTGAGGTCAAATCTGAACTCTGGCCTTTCTGATTCCAGGCCCAGTGTGCCCTACCCACTGTACCACCTAGCTGCTCTAATAGCCTTTGCCTATTAAATGGCTGTATTGTGAAAATACTACACAGGAGAGGGATGCTAAGAGAGAAGCAAAAGGTTCCCAAGTCCATGATCAGAAAGGCAGATATTCCAGATCCCATAGGATGCAACTACAGAAAGTTACCAGTGGCAAGAAGCTAGGGAGTCTTCTACTTGGAGGCACCTTGGAGGTGGAGCCTACATGCCTTGTGGCTTGGAGGTAACTCTGGGTTCCCAAAGGTCACAAAGTAGAAGCTCTGGCAGGTCCTAACAAACTCACCACCAGGTTGGTGTCAGTTAGTGATGAAATCTGTGTCCATTAAATCTTAGGTATGATCCACCTTTCACATCTGAAGTAACACCCATTACCAAGAAATCCCAGATCCTTGTCCCTGTGCTCAGTTCAGCTATCATGCCTTCCCTGATTCTGTATGACTAGGGCCCTCTCCCTCTTAACAACACTTAATACATACTCCTGCTAAAATGTGAACTGACTGAGGGCAAGGATTGTTCTATTTTTGTTTTTGTCTCATACCTAACAAAATACCTCAACACACTAGGCACTTCCTGCTTTGTTGTGGAGAGGCATAGGATCCTGAACATGAAAAGTGGCAGTCACTACTTAGCCCATATGTGGAAGAGTGTTCAGTTTGGGGCACCACAGTTTAGGAAGGACCTAAACTCCAGATAGGAATCTCTGCCCTAGAAGGAATGATCAACAACTTTGTAATAAATTCAATTAAAGCAGGTTAAAAAAATACAACCCTATAAAATGAAATTAAATACAGATATATTTAGATCCCCTCCCCCCAATCGCTGTTAGTTTTGAGATTTAAAAATAAATTCCTTAGATTCATGTAAATGAGGAAAACTGTTCTTGTCTGCCC
>JAQQSK010006431.1:0-14436 GCA_028658325.1 Potorous gilbertii
CAAGCATTATTGCTGAAAAGAGCAGAACTGAGTAGAAAATTTCACTTTCAAATGCAAAAATCAAGAGAAATATGATATGGTAAACAGGAAAGAGAAGCCTTAAGGAATTAATTGAAGTTGAACTCTTTACATTTCCTTTACACGGAAAGATATTTTGTCTAACTCATGAGACCTTTCTTCAGTATTAGGAGAGTTAGAAGGAATATATATGTATATGTAGGTATACATGAATAAATGTGCGTGTGTATATTTCCTATATATATTTGTAGGATTGTATGTGTTCATGGGTGTACGTGTGTATGTATATAAATATACATAGACAGAGGGCACAGGGTGAGCTTAATATGAAGCGATAATACCCACAAAAATAAAATTTACTATTGAGTGGAATGTACTAGGATTAAGTAAAAGGAAGAGAGTGAATGTAGAAAATCATGTCATGTAAAAGATGCAAGAAAGAACTTTTGTAATGGAGGGGAAGAGGTGGAAGATGAAAGTAAATACAGAAACCTTACTCTCATGGAATTTGGCTTAAGGAGGGAATAAGACACTCAGGATATAGAAAACTATTTTACTCCACAGCAAGACAACGTGGAAGGGGATAGCAGAGGAAAAACAGTAGAGGGGACAGTAATTTTATGAAAGGGATCATCAGAAACAAACCCTATTGTGGAAAAATAGTCCAGGAAAGGGAATGGAATAAAAAGAGGGATGGATGGGAAAAAGGGAAATGTGGTTAGTTTTTTACAACACAACTGTTACGGAAGGGTTTTGCACAGCTGCACATGTATAACCTATATTGATTTGCTTGTTTTCTTAATAAAGGTTGGTGGGAATGGAGGAAATGACAGAATATGGAATTCAAAGCTTTCATAATGAATGTTAAAAAATTGTTTTAGCATGTAGCCGCAAAATAAAATGTACAGAAAATGGGGTATGGAAATCTATTTTGCCTTACAAGAAAATAGAGTAGAAAGGGATAGAGAAAGTGGTGTAATAAAAGGAAGACAGTCTAGAGAAAGGGGTGGAAAGGGTGCATGCTGTCCTGGGGTAGGAATGGGGAGAGATGGGGAGAAAATTTTGCATTCAAATTGTTGTGAAAGGGAATGTTGACAACAACAAAAAATGTGTATTTAAAAATGACTAAAAAGAAGTGGAATAGAGCAAATGGAGACTAACAATTTTATAAGAAATCAAGTTACCATACAACAAAATCAAAAGAATGATGCAAAATAGAAGACGTGAAATATCTCAGTGGAAAAAGAACTGATCGAGAAAAAAGATCCAGTAGAGATAATTTAAGCATTATCGGTCTACCTGAAAACTGTTATCAAAAAAAGAGCCTTGATATCACTTTTCAAGAAATTTTCAGGGAAACTTTCCTTATATTCTGGAAACTGAAGGTAAAATAGTAATTGACTGAAATCACTGCTCACCTCCTCAAAGAGGCCCAAAAATGAAAATTCTTTTTTAATATTTTTATTTGTTTTCAACATTCATTTCCACAAAATTTTGAGTTCCAAATATTCTCCCTGTCTTTTACCTCCCCCCACCTCAAAACTTCAAACATTGTAATTACCTGTATCACCAATCAGCCCTTCTTTATAACATCCTTCCCTTCCCTTATCCACATCTTCTCTTTTGTCCTGTAGGGCAAGGTAAGTTTCTATACCCCATTACCTGTGTTTGTTATTTCCCAGTTGTATGCAAGAAAAATACTCAACAGTTGTTCCTAAAACTTTGAGTTCCAACTTCTCTTCATTCCTTCCTCCCCAACCATCCCCATTGGGAAGGCAGACAATTCAATATAGGTCGTATATGTGTAGTTTTGCAAATGACTTCCATAATAGTCATGTTGTACAAGACTAAATATATACCCTCCATCCTATCCTGCCTCCCATTTCTTCCATTCTCTCTTTTGACCTTTTCCCTCCCCAAGAGTGTTGACTTCTAATTGCTTCCTCCTCCCATAGACCCTCCCTTTCACCATCTCCCCACCCTGCTTTCCCTTTTCTCCCCTTCTTTCCTGTGTCGTAAGATCAATTTTAATACCAAAATGAGTGTGCATTTTATTGCTTCCTTGAATCAAAATATGATGGGAGTAAGTTTCATGTTTTCTCTCTCACCTCCCCGCTTTGACCTTATACAGAAAAGTTTTTTACTTGCCTCTTTTATGAGTAATAATTTACCCCATTCCATTTCTCCCTTTCTGCTCCCGATATATTCCTCTCTCACCCCTTAATTTCAATTTTTTTTAGATATGACCCCATCCTATTCAACTCACCCTGTACGCTCCCTCTCTCTGTCTGTCTGTCTGTCTCTGTGTGTGTGTGTGTGTGTGTGTGTGTGTGTGTGTATGTAATCACACCAACTACCGAAATAGTTTCAAGAGTTAAAAATATTGTCTTTCCATATAGGAATGTGAACAGTTCAACTTTAGTAAGTCCCTTATGATTTCTCTTTCTTGTTTACCTTTTGATGTTTCTCTTGATTCTGGTGCTTGAAAGTCAAATTTTCTTTTCAGCTCTGGTCTTTTCATCAGGAATGCTTCAAAGTCCTGTATTTCATTGAAAGATAATTTTCCCCCTGAAGTATTATACTCAGTTTTGCTGAGTAGGTGATTCTTGGTTTTAGTCCCAATTTCTTTGACTTCAGGAATATTATATTTCACACCCTTTCAATCCTTTAATGTTGAAGTTGCTAGATCTTATGGTATTCTTATTGTATTTCCAAAATACTCAAATTGTTTCTTTCCAGCTGCTTGTAATATTTTCTCCTTGACTTGGAAACTCTGAAATTTGACTATTATGTTCCTAGGAGATTCTCTTTTTGGATCTCTTTCAGAAGGTGTCCAGCGGATTCTTCCAATATTTATTTTGCCACCTGGTTCTAAAATATCAGGGCAATTTTCCTTGGTAATTTCATAAAAGATGATGTCTATGCTTTTTTTTATCATGGTTTCCAGGTAGTCCCATAATTTTGGAGCTGTCTCTCCTGGGTTTCTTTTCCAGGTCAGTTGTTTGTACAATGAGATATTGCACATTATCTTCCATTTTTTCATTCTTTGGCTTTTTCTGTGATTTCTTGGTTTCTCATAAAGTCATTAACCTCCATTTGTTCCATTCTAATTTTTAAAGATGTATTTTCTTCAGCGAGCTTTTGAACATCTTTTTCCATTTGACTAGTTCTGCTTTTTACAGCATTCTTCTCCTCGTTGGCTTTCTGAACCTCTTTTGCCAATTGAGTTAGTCTCTTTTTAAAGGTGATATTTTATTCAGCATTTTTTGGGTTTCCTTTAGCAAGTTATTGATCCAATTTTCATGATTTTTTGTCACATCTCTCTCATTTCTCTTCCCAATTTTTCCTTGACCTCTATTACTTCATTTTCAAAATTCTTTTTCGAATTCTTCTGTGGATTGAGCCCATTGAATATTTATTTTGGATGTTTGGGATACAGAAGCCTTGACTCTTATGTCTTCCCTGATTGTAAGCATCGTTCTTCCTCATCTGAAAGAATGAGAGAAGTTATCTCTTCACCAAGAAAGTAACCTTCTATGGTCTTATTTTTTTCCCTTTTTGGGGGCATTTTCCCAATCAGTTACTTGAATTTTTGGTCCTTTGTCAAGAGTAGCGTATCCTCTGGGCATCTGTAAGATCTCAGTTCCTCTAGAGTGGCACAATCAGGCATGTACACTGGTCTGGAAGAAAGCAAAGAGTTTTGTGCCCAGGATCTTAGTAGAATTTCCTCTTTCCAAGGACTTAGCCTCCATTTCAATAAAGCCAGCACTGAGGACTGAGATTCAGATAAGCTGCATGGGCAGGGCCGCCATTCAGTGTGAGATAAAGATCAGCTGCTGCAGGGCCTCTACACAAGGCTGAGGTAAGAATCAGCTGCTCAGTTCCCCCAGGAGTTTTACAATCCAACAGTGAATAGGGTCTGCTGCAAGGACTGCTGTGAGAACTGCTTCTCCCTGCCTGATATGGCCTCTGTGACCACAGCCTGAGATTGGAGCTATGGGAAGCCTTTCTCCCTTCTCAGCCGGCTGAAAAAACCCTATCACTGACCTTTGGAGACTGTGGGTTGAGGGGTCTGTGAACCTCTGCTACTGTGACTGGGGATTCCATGTCCTCCCCCCAGAGCTGTGCCACTCATCCAAGGCTGGTCTGGAAAACAGATGTTTCCTATTGGCCTTTCAGGTCGCTCTGAGCTGAAAATCTCTTGCACTTTGTTGTTCTCCACTTCCGCTGCTCTACAATGTATAGTGAGTCTTTATTTACAGGTATTTTATGGGGTGTGTGGGAAAAGCTAGTATGTGTATGTCTTTCTACTCTGCCATCTTGGCTCCACCCCCTCCAAAATGGAAATTCTTAAAGATACTGTATCCACATTCCAGATGTTCCAAGTCAAAGAGAAAATATAACAAGCAGCTGGAAAGAAACAATTTGAATACTGTGGAAATACAATCAGAATAACAGAGGATTTTGTAGCTTCTATAGGATATCAGGGCTTATAATATGTTATATTGGAAGTCAAAAGAGTTAGGATTAAAACCAAAAATCACCCACAGAACAAAACAAAGCGTAAAATTTCACGGAAAAAGATGAAATTTCAATTAAATAAAAGACTTCCAAGCATGCTTGTTGAAAAGACCAGAGCCGAACAGAAAATTTAACTTGCAAATGCAAGAATGAAGAGAATCATGAAAAGGTAAACAGGAAAGAAAAACTTTAAAGAAGTCATTAAAGACGAATAGTTTACATTTCAACATTGAAAGATGCTATTTTTAACTCATGAAATCTTTTACAGTATTGTAATAAGAGGGAACATGTATAAACTCAAATACATAGGTGTGTGTGTATTATACACACACACACACACACACACACATACATATATATATATATATGGAAGTACTTGGCATCACAACACATATATTACCAATATTTAGTTGCTTCCATTCTCAATGGGGGTGGGGGAAGAGGGAAAATGAAAGCATATGGAACTCAAACCTTTAATACTAAAAGTAAAAAAATTGTTTTTGCATGCAACAGGGAAATAAGTTGTATGGATAATGGGGTATAGAAATCTATTTTGCTCTGCAGGAAAACAGCAGGTAGGGAGGGAGAAAGAAGGGGATTAATGGAAGAGAGGGAGGATTGGATAGAGGAAGGGGTAGATGGCGGCCATGCTGTCCTAGGGTTGGTGTATGGAGAGACGTGAAAACTATCTATCCTGGAAAATAAATACGATAAAAATAATTTAATAATTATTTTATTACTTGAAATCCATGATGAAAACAAAATCCTGGACAATATATATCAGAAATTTGTTAAACACCACAATGCAAATTGAAAGAACCCAGTGATCACCTCCTGGTAGAGATTCCTCAATGAAAGTTCCCTAGAATAATATAGACAAATTTCGGAACTTTCAGGTCAATGAAAAATACTGCAAGCAGTCACAAAGAAACAATTCAAATGTCATGAAGTCATAGTTAGGATTGCACGATATTTACCAGCTTCTATATTAAAGGGTGAAGGTCTTAAAATATATTCCAGCGAGCAAATAAGATACAATTACATCTAAGAATAACTTTTCCAGTAAAAGTCAATATGAAGTCCTTCAGGGGAAATATTGGCATGAAATGACATAAAGCGTTTCAAGAATTCCTACTGAAATCATTTGATTTCCAAATATTCGACTCAAAAGTTGCATAAACAGACTAACAAGAAATAGTAGGTATAAGAGATTCAAGAAGATTAAACTGTTTACATTCCTTCTGAAGAAAACGATAATTTCTAACATTAAAGAACTTTATCAATATCAGCATATATATATATATATATATATATATATATATATATATATATATATATATATATATATAGGGAGAGAGAGAGAGAGAGAGAGAGAGAGAGAGAGAAGAAAGAGGGAGGAAGAGAGAGGACAGATAGACAGATACAGGGTGCAAATATAACTTTACTTAGATGGAATGAAATTTTAAAAAATAAGTGTTGAAAAATAGGATCACATTGTAAAAAGTGAAATGGAAAGGGTGAGTTAAAATGAGGTAAATTATTTAACACAAAAAAGCATAAAAATATGTAGAGGCTATAGTTGGTATTGCTTTCACACTTGAACATCCCTACAACATCGCTATTACTGTGTATAAAGTTTTCCTGGTTCTGCTCAGATCCTTTGTATGAATTGATATGTTCTCCTAGGTTTTTCTGAAATTATCGCATTTATTTTTTATAACATCATAATATTGCCTCACAATCATATAATATGTGTGCAGCCATTTCCCAATTTATTGTCATCCTCTGTGTTTCGTTTTCCACTACTGAAGAGCTACTGCAAATACTTTTTAAATATACAAATAGGTTCATTTCACTTCTTTTTTCTTTGCTCTCTTTAGAACATAAATCTATCAGTCCTATTTCTAGGTCAAATGATATGCACAATCTTGTAGTCCTTTGGCCATAGTTTTAAATCTTTCTCAAGAATAACTGTTCAAAGTCAATTCTCTAGCAATTTCAGAAAGTGATTAATGGAATATTGTAATTTCTACTTTGCCTTTTGATTCAAAATTTCTTGATGATTTCTTGAAATAAGGTATCTAAGCACTCCAGAATTTTGGCTAGTGTTTTTTTTTAAATTTTGTTTATTTACTTTTAGTTTTCAACAGACACTTCCACAAGATTTTGAGTTACAAATTTTCTCCCCATCTCTCCTGTCCATGCACCCCAAGACTGCAAGTATTCTGATTAACCCTTCCCTCAATCTGTGCTCCCTTCTCTGAAAGCCCTCCCTTCTATTATCCTATCCCCTCTATTTTCTGGCAGAGCAAGATGGGTTTCTCTACCCCATTGCTTGTATATCTTATTTCCTACGTGCACGTAAAAACACTTTGTAACATTCACTTTTATAACTTTTAATTTCAACTACTCTCCCTTCCTCCCTCCTCACACAACCCCACTGAGAAGGCAAGCAATTTAATATAGATTATATATGTGTCATTATACAAAATACTTTCATTATAGTCATTGTGTGAAATAGTATAATTCCCTCTATCTTATCCTGCCCTGCCCCGGCCATTTATTCTATTCTCTCTGTTTACTTATCGCTCCTCAAAAGGCTTTAGTTCTAATTATCAGGTCCTCCAATTTGCTCTAACTTCTACCATCCTCCTAACCTTCATTTAATCCTTAACCACTCACTTTCTTGCAGTGTAAGAAATTTTCATGCCAAATTCAGTGTGCATGTTATTCCCTCCTTAAGGCAAATGGCATGAGAGTAAAGTTCACGCTGTCCATCGGACCTCCTTCCACTTCCCCTCTATTGAGCATTTATTTTCTTTCCTCTTTTACATAAGAAAATATACCTCATTCTATTTCTCCTTTTCTCCTCTCAACAAATTCCTGTCACCCGTTAGTTTTATTGTTTTAGATATCATCCTTACCCATTCACCTCACACTGTGCCCTCTGTATACACATATATAACACTTCTAACTACTCTAATACTGAAAAAAAGTCTCCTGTGTGATGCTGACTGTTATTTCCTCCATATTTGAATTGATTATTTCTGGCTGACTTCAGTACTTTCTCCCTCACTTAGTAGTACTGGAATCCCTTTCAGGAGATGATCAATGGATTCTTTTGATGACTATTTTGCCCTCTGAACCTGGGACCTCTGAGCAGTTTTCCTTGATGAATTTTTGCAAGATATTGTCCAACTCAGTAAACCTTAATGACTCTCTGTCATATCTAGGATGGTATGAAACTGCATTACCCTCAGTCACTCAATCTTTTCCATTAGTAGTGGTGACACACAGAATATCTGCCAGTATAAACAAGCAAACAAACAACCAAACAAAAAACCCCCCAAAACATTCCCAGACAATTGGATGTCCAAACCTTTGCTTTTCTTTCTTTCTTTCATACTCTCATTCTTCTCTCTCTGTGTCTTTGTCTCTATCTGTGTTTTATGTTTCTTTGCATGTCTCTCTGTTTACCTGTCTGTCTCTTTGTGCAACTGTCTCTGTGTCTCATTTGACTTTCTTTCTTTCTTTTCTCTCTCTCTCTCTCTCTCTCTCTCTCTCTCTCTGTCTCTCTCTCTCTCTCTCTTTCTCTGTATTTCTCTATATCTCTGTCTCTCTTCCCTCACTCTTACAAATTGTAGCCAAAGACAGTTTTACACACTTGTAAATACACTTTCTGTGATAACTCTTCTGGTTCCAAACCAGGAACAACTGCAGAAAACTGCAGCGGGCAGAAAGGACCTAATAATTGTTAATGTATTACCTTTGTTTCCAAGTATAGTGCACTTTTTCTTCCACTACATGGTATCAGGAGGTAACTGCCCATGTGCCCTGGAGGGCATAATGTAGGAGTAATTCTGTTTAACGGAAAAAATATAGTCTCCAAAACTCGTTGCGGGAGAATCATTTCTTCAGATTCTCAAAGCCTTTTAAATACTTCTGCTCACATGTTAGAACCTACTTGGATATTCTTTTCAAACTGATCCTTTAGAAAGTTTAATGTTATACTTATTTTACTCTGTAATGTGAAAATGTCTTTTCTTTATTTCTGAGTTAAAAAATGGTAATAAAAATATGTGTGTCAGTCTTCAGCCACGTTTTCAATTCTGGGAAACAATTATCTCTTCTCAGATTCACAGAAGTTGTATGTGCAAGAACTTGAACTCTTCAGTTCCTGTGAAAAGCAAAGGTTTTTTTTCATGGTTTGCAACAGGATTGATCTGTCCATTTCTGGTTTCTAAGCACTTGCATGTATTCAGACTTCTTACTAAAGTAATCTTCTGATAGGCGTGTTTGACTAGTGGGTCAAATCAGATATGCCTACGTGTAAGATTAATTACTAGTCAGTATGTAGGTTAGTGGAAGCTTAAGCTATTGATGTTATTGTAGAGATACAACAACTAGATTCCAGGCTAATCGTATATTGCCAAATTTATTGTATTTAACAGTTAATGGTAAGAAAATGTGATTTGATAAATGGTCACTTATATTCTCTGAGGTAAGGAAATTATAATGATGGCTTTAACTCAGACTGAATAATAAAGGTCAGAAAGAGCACATTTATATCCTGTAATCCCTTGGATTCATCATTCAAAAGCAGTAAGTTTTCTAACACATTACATTACTTTCTTTTCTAGAAGAGATCAAATGCAAGTGTGTGTGTGTGTGTGTGTGTGTGTTGTGTGTGTGTGTGCGCGAAAATACAGTTGCTTATCTTGTGAACTGACTGAATGTAAATAACAATTCGTACTTTTACTGGGTTTCATAGATGTTTTATGGGTTATATTTAATATCATATTATAGTCCAAGAATGGAGGCAGTCAGAAAATACATTTTTCGGATGCTTCATCCTTTATTGTTTGCTATGTTTACTCTCATTTTGTTGCTTTTGTTTTCATTTATAACTTTTTAATTTACTACCTGAAAGTGCCTCAAACATTTTCAGTCGTTACATTTCTTTCATCTCTGAGGAAGATGCTTTTTCTAAAAGGTTATATTTCCCTTTTTTGCAGATTGTGCGTAATTCTGCACTGCTCACCAAGCAGGAACTCTGCTTTTGAACAATGGAAGCTGTATTCTTAAATAAATTAAATTCTGGTCTTGTTATTTAGGCCACCATAAAAAATGTTAAATGAAAGCAAAAATTGGCAGAAGCAAAATGATCATGATTATGGTCATGATGATTGTTACCGTTAATATTGACATCATTATCATCATCATCATCACCTCCATTTTACAAATGAGCATATGGAGCCTGAGAAAAATTAGTCATTTGTGCATAGTGACACAGATTGTTCTTGTTTCCAACCACAACATTCCTTCCACATTGACAATTGCTTCAACTGATAGGAATCTTTTCATTTCTCTCATATATTTGCTGGTTTTCCTTTTCCATGTTATGAAAACATGGAAGTTTTTGTAAAAAGGAATCTTTGAAATTTTTTAATTAAGGTATTCTAAATTCATAGGTGAGAAAATCAGAGGCACAGAGGCAAATTTTACTGGCCAAAAGTTCAAAAACTAACAAGTAGAGTATGGCTTTGACCCGAGATAATTTTTTAGTCCAAATTTAGACTTGTTTCCATTTTGCTCTGCTGACTCTGAGAAAATCATAATTTACAGGCCAGAGTCCGCATAGCGATAAATTCCCAAAAGTAGAATTTGGATTTAAGCCTATTTCCAACTTTCATTTAAAGTCTCATGGTTTTGCTCTTTTGTCTAGTGTCTGTCTTATCCACTTAGTATATGAAAGTTATTATAGGAAATCTCCAAAACACATATTACTGTATTTTCTATTTTATTTTTTCCCCACCTGCTTTGATTTATCTGTACCCCTCCACCTCTTTGAAACCCATGACTTTGTTTTGGTTTGTGAGTGTGTGTGCATGTGTGTGTTTGTTCACTGCACACATGTGCTGGGGGTTAGGTGTGATTTACCTACACTGCGTATGCAGTGACTGTTTTATAGTCATTAATCATTTCCAAGTACTGTGTCTAATCTTTCCATGGAAAGGATAGAGAGACAGAAAAAAT
The DNA here is from genome assembly GCA_028658325.1 of Potorous gilbertii. Taxonomy (NCBI): domain Eukaryota; kingdom Metazoa; phylum Chordata; class Mammalia; order Diprotodontia; family Potoroidae; genus Potorous; species Potorous gilbertii. Next base: position 10,576 of record JAQQSK010006431.1, read on the forward strand.
GCAATGGGATTGTTTGGTTTTGTTAAAATTCTTGGTAAAAGATTCTATCACTTGTAAGGCCGGGACTTTTGGTTTTGTAGCCATTTGTAGTTATTCATTCAGAATTGTTCCTCTCCCTCTTTTAACAACAACAACGATTTCATATCTATCTATCTATCTATTTATAAATAGATAGATAGATGCCATTTCGTGGTTTATAAAACGATTATGTACAAATTTCTGACTTAATTCTCAATCACACTTTGTGGTATAAAAGTTCATGAAGACATAGGAAGATAAGTAGATACAATGTAGGCACAACTTATAACCAATTCAATGTAATCATCATCACCATCATCATTTGCAGCAACATTTTTATAATCACAGGGATTGTGTTCTTTGTCATTGACAGGCTTACAAATTACGTTACACGTTATCTCCTTTGATCCCCAAACTATATGAAGTCGTTTTCATATTTTCCCTTTGAAGATGATGTAACAGAACAGAACAGAATACAAATGAAGTGGTAAAACACAAGAATAATACGAAATGTAGCTAGCATTTGAAGGAGACTAGAGAGATCAACCTGTTTAAATTTCTCATTTCTGATATGTGGAAACTGAGGTCAGAGAAAGTAAATATTGAACTCAAATTCACATAATAATGATAGCTAATTTTTCTCTAAATCTATTATCATTTGTCTAATCAGTGCAAAGAATTGATATTATGGGAAATCTGTCTAAAGGCAAGAATCCTGCAGAAGTTAAGCACCCTTAGAAAGTGAAAAATATAAAGCTAGAATGGACAATTTTTGGAAGAAGCAGCTTTTCATTAATTAGTTGTCTTCAGTACATAACAGGAAGGTTAATTTTTAGTGTTGTTGTAGGACAGAGGTATCTAACACATGGGCCATGCGTGCCGTATGTACAAGATATATGCTTAAATGTGGCCCAAATCAGACTAAAGTGTAATTGGTAAATATGTTTTTAAATTTATAATAAAATAAAACCTGACTATTAATACATTATAAACCAAGTCAGTAAGCAGCCCATATGGATTCTTATTGGGCATAAGTAACTCTCATTTCAATTTGATTTTAACACCACGGTTATAGTATAAATTCTACCTCGGATATGGGTTTACCTAGGTAGATGGTACAGTGGATAAAGCATAGAACCTGGAGTCAGGAAGAACTGAGTTCAAACACAACTTCATATACTTATTAGCTCTGATTTTGGGCAAGTCACTTAACCTTATTTGACTCATTTTTCTCATCTTCAAAATGAGTTCAAGAGGGAAATAGCAAAGCGCTCCAATAGGTTTGTCAAGAAAATCCCAAATGTGGTCATGAAAACGCAGGCACAGCTGAAACAACAAAAATATACCCTCTGAGGTCATTTTCAAAACTGACATTCTATTTTTTCTCCTCTTAACTAAGGTGACTCAGTTATGAGTACCACAAACAACTAGAAGGCAATCTGAGGGTCACTTCTGGCAGTACAGTAGATTACTACAACTTGTCTTTATGCCATACAAACCTATTGCATTGTCAGGATCAATTAAAGAAGCTGGATTCCGTTTTCAAATATGCCTAGAATGAGTGCAATATTTCTGTGAGTGTAATATTTTCTGAGCAATTTTTTCTTCCTTTATAGTTATTTTTTACAGTTCAGACTTGGAGAGAATTTTCACAGTAAAATACAACAATCTATGAATGGAAAAATTAATGTTTGGTGCTATACCTGCTATAGCAAAAATGTGCTTTTTTATTTCCGTAGACAATGACTTTATTATGAAATTATGGCATGAAATAATTAACTCAGATTTATTCTTTCTGGGATAGAGAAGACCTGGGGAATGCAAATATTTGTCACATAACAAATATCACTTCATTGAAGGAAATAATACTTTCAGTTAATACAAACAAATAATCAATTAACAACAGTGACAAATTATTTTAAATCAAGTTTACATATTTAATAACTGTTTATTTTTAAGACTCAGTTAAGCCAAAACTAAGTTAGATCTGACGTTTATTCTAAGTTCAGTCAAGCTATGCCACAACAAGAGTCTCTTCAAAAACATATATTATCCTCGGATATCTAGCATAGATCTTAAACCTTATTATTAAGTAAAATAATTTATGTTAATAGGAACATAGCTTAATTTTTAAACAGATGTAATTTTAGAAAAAAATAATTCATTTCATTAAGGTAAAACTCTTTCCATATATATGTGTATGTATTATGTCTATAAACACAAAAATAAACACACGTACTAGAATAAACATGTGAACATGTGCAGGTGTACATGAATTACATGGATGTGCTAATGTGTATATAATATGTGTATGTGAGGATTCTCTTCCGTTGCATATCCTGTCATATGTTTGAAAACGACTATCATGGCATGCTGAAGTTCTCCTCTCCAGGTAAGTATTAACTATTAATTTTGTTCAACCTACTAGTACAATCTCAGAGTGTATTCTGAATTTATTACCATACTTCTAGACATTCCTGATATAACCATTTTAATAAAAATGATGAAAATAATCATAGAACCAGTAAAGTAAATACATTTTTAGGAATATGCATTCATTAAAATGTATTTCTTCTGATTTCAGGTACAGAACTTAATCTTGAATATTAATTGCCAAAAGAAAAATGAAGGCTCAGGGCAACATCACAGAACTCGTTCTCAGTGGACTTTCCTATGACCAGAACAAAAATATTTTGTTTGTCTTTTTATTCTGTTACATCAGTCTCCTCTTAGGAAAGCTCTTAGTACTCATCTCTGTCTGTTGAAATCATCTTTTCCACCAACCAATATACTATTTCCTCAGTCACCTGTCTTCTATGGACAACTACTATACTTCCAGTGTTACACCAAAGTTAATTGGGGATCTTTTAACTGAGAGAAAAATCATCTCCTATGATTTTTGTATGTTCCAAATCTTCAGTGTCCACTTTTTTGGCAGTATTAGGTCTTCCTACTGACTTCAGTTGCCTTTGACCACCATGCAGCCATCTGTAAACCTCTCCTCAACATGGTCATCATGAGCAGAAAGAAATGTAACCTTCTTGTTTTAGTGGCTTGGGCTGATGGGGCTGCTCACTCCTTCCTCATGGACCCCTGTCCATGACTCTCAAGTTGGCCTTCTGTGGCCCCAGTGTAATTGATCACTATTACGGTGACATCTACCCATTGGTGAAAATTGCCTGCCCAGATGCTTAAACCACTCATCTTCTTCTGTAATCAATTCAGGGATAAATGCTTTCGGAATTTTTGTGATCTTATAGGTTTCTTATGCCGTTGTATTATGGCCCCTAGGCACACATTCAGCTGCAGGGCGCTGGAAAGCTCTCTCCACCTGTGGGTCTCATTTCACGGTGGTTGTCTTGTTTTTTGTACCTGCAATTTTTTCCTACCTTAGACCTCCCACCACCTATCCAGAGGATAAAATGTTTGTTCTATATTATACCGTCATTGCTCCAATGTTTAACCCCATGATTTACACTCTGAGAAATATTGAGATGAAAAATGCTATGAGAAATGTATGGTGTCAAAAAATATTTGGGAAAGGAAATCTAAACGAATTGCATGAATTTCTCTGTTGTGATATTTCATGAAAGAAAACAAGAAGTTTAAAATTTAAATACAATAACACGATTAGATGTTTCTAGGAAAGGCCTTACATAAATGGTGGGTGGCAGGTAGGGTGATAAGCATGACTGTAGTGATTAAAAGTCAAATATATTAGGTAATGAGGCATGTTAATTATGAAAGTCAACACTTTTTCTGTCCATACTTTTATAATCTTCCAATTCATACGTTTTTGAAGTATTTATTGCATCCAAATTTTCTGGTTCATAATATGAGACT
>JAQQSK010006432.1:0-14436 GCA_028658325.1 Potorous gilbertii
TATTGTAAGATAGGTTTTCATACTAAAATGAGTGTGCATTTTATTCCTTCCTTGGTCAAATGTGATGAGAGTAAACTTCATGTTTTTCTCTCACCTCCCCTCTTTTCTCCCCCCACTAAAAAGTCTTCTGCCTGCCTCTTCTATGAGAGATAATTTGCCCCATTCCATTTCTCCCTCTCTCCTCCCATTACATTTCTCTCTCATCGCTTAACTTCATTTTTTTAAGACATGATCCCTTCCTACTCAATTCTCACTGCTTAACTTCATTTTTTAAGATATGATCCCTTCCTACTCAATTTTTATCTACTTCTTGATTGCCAAGAATAGCTTCACAGATAAATTGCTCATCTGAGACTAAACGGACACATAGCACCTGGCATCATAGCTAGGCCTCCCCCCTTGTTAGCTAACTAGGACAAAAGGGGAAACCTTCTAGTTTCATACTCTCATCCTTCTTAACCAAATGCTCCAAGACCCCACGACACTGATCTGGATGTGGTGGTAGAAGACAACTTTGTTCCACATTAATCACCATCCTGAAACCCCCTTAAAAGGAAGCACCATCTCTAACATACATCAGAGATAACATTTTTCCTACATAAAAAGAGAAAGCTGGGTAACTATCTCTGAAGCCCCCACATCACCATAACTGGGGCGAAGGTCACACCATGGCCCACTATCAGGTAGTAGAATGTAAGGCCTATAAGCATCCCATTCCCATTTCTAGACTGCTACTTAGACTATGAGTAAATCTGTTTTGAACACTTCAATTTTGTGCATGGATTTTCTTTTCCTCTGTCTTGTATGCAGGTTACCATAGAATCATTCAATTGGGGGAGGGGGCATTTACAGCCAAATGAAGGAACTGAAGTAGGTAGAAAAAAATGACCAAGTTTCCCAATTTTTAAACTCACAAAACCAAGGAGTCCTGAGTCCAAATGCTGCAGCACGTGACCCTAATTTACACTGTAATGATACAAATAATGACTAAAAAGTAATCAGCCTGATGATCCACACAGATGATTGGGGGAAAGACGGTGCCCTTGACATTAACAGGGAAATCAGGAAGAGAGGAGATGTTTTTGAGGAAAGATAATGTATTCAGATTCGGACATAAGGAATTACAATGTTTCTAGGAAATACAGTTTGAGATATCTAATAGGCAGTTGGAGATGTGAAAATATAGGTCAGACAAACAGAATTGAGAATCATCTACATAGAGATAACTGAAGCCATCATAAAGCAAAAGAGTTTTGGGGCAGCCGAGAGGCTAAGTGGATAAGAGGACTGGCCCTGGTGTGAGGAAGACTTGTGTTCAAATGTAGCCTCAGACACTTAGTATCTACTTCCTCCCAAAACAAACAAACAACAAAAGAAATAGTATTAAAAATGAAAGAAGGCCCAGGGCAAAGACTAGGGGGACCCTTACAGTTAGCAAGCATGGTCTTTCCTGGAGGAAGATCCAGAAAAAATCCAGGAGACTGAGGAGGAGTGTTCAGACAGCTAGATGTGAACCAGGAGAGAGTAATGCCATGAAATGGAGAGAAAGAATCAAAGGAGAAAAGGGTGACTGACAGCGTCAAAGGCTGCAGAGATATCAAGAAGGATGAAGATTGAGAAAATTCCATTTAATTTGGTAATTAAAAGATCAGTGATAACTCTAGAAGGAGTAGTTTTACTTGAAAGATGAGGTCAGAAAACAAGATGGCAGAGTTAAGAGAGTGAGGGAAAAGAAATGGAGGCATTGGATGTGGACAAGTTTCTCAAGAAGCTTAGCCACAAAAGGGAGGAAAGGTATGGAACAACAGCTAATGGGGATGGACAGAAGATTTTTTGAGGAAGTGGGAGATGTGCATGTTTGCAGGTAGTAGAGAAGCAGCAAAACAGATTGGGAGAGACTAACGATTAGTGAGAAAATAGAGATGACATTCTGCTGGAGGAGATGTATGCATAAGGGCTAACCTTGGCAAGGAGGGACAGGGGTCAAGGAGGAGGCGGTGGTGGAAATCATTTGAAAATTCCTGACAAATGGCTTTTTTCCCCAGTGAAATATCAGATAAGGTTTTCAGTGAAGAAGAGGGAATGACCTATGATAGGTTTGAGGAGAAATGAAAAGGGCTGTAAAAGCTATGGTTGTAGAGGGATAGCGAGCATCCAGCTGAAATCAAGTAAGATAAATCTGCAGCAGACCCAGTTAGCACAGTTTTGTGATTTTCTTCAGTTTTGCTCATGAACAGGAGAAAAACAAATGGTAGAAATGATCCAAAGCTGAGGTTTGGCAGGACAAGACTGGCAACAGGATAGGTGGGCAAGGGAGTCAAGAAAATAGGGGAGTGTAGAGTTGAACTCCAAGAGTCAAGATGGGGAAGGGAGGAGAGTGTAGACAGTGGTGGCTTAGGATAGAACTTAAAGGTGGAAGGACTGAAGGTTGCAATGAGAATAGAGAATAGGGTCTGGGATAGCAAAACAGAGGGAATGGTGGGATGACAACTGATTTTGATCAGCAGAGCTCATTAATATGGAAATGGAACACTTGTGGTATTGAATGGAACACAAAGGAATGATCAGCTCTATGTGTAACTGCTGTGGTACAGAGAAGTACATGTCATGAAAAACGAGTACAATGAGGAACTGGGAGGTAAGGAGGTTTAGGGAAGTCTGATAGGATCACTAACCGGAGTAAATATGATGATAATGAATGAGAGTGAAAAGGCTGAACAATAATTCAAATATTATTTTTCTTTGAATTATTTTTTTACCTGGAGACTGAGAAGAACAATAAAAATTGTAATAGAAATCCTTGTTCAAGTACAGAGAAGTTCATTGCCAGTAGGTTACCTAAGATTAAGCAATGAATTCTTTAGCCATGATAACCCATGGAATAAGGAGAAATACAAGATGACCTTCAGTCCTATGCGATCAGTCCCTCTTTATATGATGATAGAGGTAGAATGGTGAAAAGGGTGGTGGGCAAAGGGTACTTAACAACTTTAAGATAGTTTTGTGAAATTCTTGTTTAAGTTGGTGATGTTGGGATAATTAAAACCAAAAAAGAAAAGGAAGAGATAGTTAAAACAAAAGACTGCTCATAGGTTCTTCTCAGAAAGGCAAATAAAGGATATGAAAGGATTTATTTTATTCTGGGTCTCAATGGCAACAAGACATATTATTTTATGGAGTTATTAGTCATCTGGTATTACAGTACTAAGGGAAAGCATTTTCAAAAAGACTCCCATGAGGGTGATTGCAGTTTACACACTAACATCTCTTAAAAAAGATGAAGAGAAGGAGAAATTCTGAAAGGAATGGAAAAGATCCTTCAATCAATGTTATATTTCAATACTAAGCTATTTCAAAAGAAAGACAGAAATGGGGGGAAAGCAAAAAATATGCAGGGAAACCTAGTTCAGGAATAAGAAATGAGTAAAGTCAAAGCATACAGGTCATGTGTACTTCTTTTCCAGAAGAGAACAGGGAAGTACTGATCATGGGGAGCAAAATACAGACTTATAAACATCAAATCAATCATATTCTAACAGATAGGCAACAACTGATTAGCTACAGGAGAGTCATCCTGAATCAGCTCTCTGTATAACCAAGTGCAACAACAGTTTAGAATAAAAACTCATTTGGGAACTTTAGTGAAGATGGATGGTAGAGGATGAATATTGCTACCTCATTTGAGGAAAAACAAGCTTGGTGAGAGATCCAATTATGCCAATCACTTAGGTGTATTTCACAATACAACTAGAGAAGGGAAAATAGATGAAAAATGGAAAGTTTTGTCAAGATTTCTATAATTAGCTCTTTTCTCACATCAATCACTTTAGAAGTTACCACTTTTGGACCGAAATATCATGGTCACCTCTATGATTCCTAATGAGATAAGAAAGTCACCAGAGCTAACAAAAATAGGAATAAATGGAAGGCTAGACCAAGCATCCACCACATAGGAAGCCTATACTACAACTGACATGATTTTGTGAAGACTGGGGGTTCCATTGTCATGATATCTGAAAGTATGACAGATTCGAAGTGCTTGGGGGAAAAAATTCACAGGCTTTACTTTTTTAAAAAAATCAACTAAGAAAATGTTAACATATACTGATCTAAATGACTTTCTTTTTTAACTTTACAAAATCTTCAGGAGTATGATTTGCAAACATACTGAAGATATGCTTGCTCTAACTATGAAAAAGCCTTTCACAAACAATACATTTAATCATATAAATGACTGAAAGGCACAGAAAATATAAGATTGTACTGTGATTATAGCTTTTTGACTACTAAAAAAATCCATCTAATTTAATAGAGCAAAATGTCACCTTAATGGCTTTCCTCTAACAAGGTATATCTCCCTGTATCTGCAGATCATTCAAGTATTAGTTAAGTTCCTATTGTACACCAGGCCCTAATCTAATGCTATCTTAGGTTGCATTAGAAGAAGCAGGGTATCCAGGAGGAAAGTGATGACCTTGCTAGAAATTAAGTATTCGTCACATCACAAACTGTAACATTTGATTGAAAGTCATTGACAAACTATATTACATTCAAGTGAGGGGAACAAAGATGACTAAGGGACTGGAGATCATATAATGAAATAATTGACAGGATGATGTGAGAATGTTGGGCCTGGAGAAAAGGCTTAGGAAATTATAATAATAGTTAAAAAAAAAATCTGAAAGGATATACTGTAAAAGAATTTAAGTTACTCTGCTTGCTACTGGAGGAAGAACTGAAGATAATGGGTGCGAGTATCAGAAAGGTTTGATATAAAGGACCATTACCCCTATTCCAAAGTGGGCTGAGATGCTTCAGGCAGTAAGGAGATTCAATGGAGGTCTGTAAGTGGAGACCACAAGTGTTTGAGAGGTCATTTTTAATTAGGGATGGGTTAGGTTATATGGTCTCTAAGGTACCTTTTAATTCTTAGATTCTGTAATCTTATGAGGTAATATAAGTATTTTTTTTTCTTTGGGCCTTGGTTTCCTCATAATGTAACATGTAGATAAATGTCTTGCTCCAGATTACATGGCAAAAAACAAGCATCTGGACACAACTATAGAGTCTAGTGCTCTTTCCACCAAACCTCACCATATGGTTTCACAAAAAATATGGAGCATATAGGTTATGAAAATGCACAAACCATACAGTTTCTTGCAAGCCTTAGAGCTGTTCAAATATCTTAAACTATAGTTACAAATGGCTCTTTAATGCATAATGTAGGCTCATCTAGGGACTGGTAAACCAAGAAAGTAGTTATTACTCAGATTCCAATGATTTGGAATAACATAGGTGCTGAGATACACATGAAAGCAAAGAGCAGATACCGAACAAGGGTTCCACTGTTGAAGTATTCATTATATTAGGGATTTCATGACTTGGGCATCAATACAGACCAGACTCATCTGAATGGGGAAAAGGTATATTCTTATAATAAAAGATTAGACTACAAGACATCCAGAAAAAGCAGTATCACCCTCTTAATGATATTCAGAAAATGGACAAATCCTTATTGTGTTTTTTTGAGATAAAGATTTTTTTTCTGAGAACCTGACACAAAAAGGGTTCAATTTCCTCATGGAAGTATTGAAATACTTAAGAGTGATATCTGAGTCAATCACATAAAAGACAACTACATATCATTTCCATGGCAAAGGGCTTGATGGAAAAGTTTAATGAAACTCTGAAAGGAAAGATGAAGACGTATGATAATTATTCTAATGACTGGGATAATAAATTATTCATCAATAGAGGTTGAATTCAACATTTATTAAATATCTTTTGTTTCGCAAAGACTTGGGAACACAAAATGAAAACATTCCAGTCTTTCCCCCCAAGGAGCTACTAGAAAAGGATAAGAAATATACAAATAAATATGATACAAGGAAGAGGAAACAACTTTCTGCTGGGGGAATCAGGCAAATCTTTATAAGCAATATGACACCTGAATTAAGGCTTGAAGAGGGAGGAAGATTTCCAAAATCTTAATGTTCATAAAGTCAAGAAGGTGAGTATAATCACAGTGCCAGGAAAGGAAATCACAGAGAGCATAAAACACCTTAGGATTAGACTAAGTATTAAGTGTCAGGGTAAAACTGAATAATATTAATAATGTGGTGAAGGAAAATATAACAAAAAAAAGAAATCCAGGTATAATGAAAATTCATTTTTAGAAGGAAGCCATGAATAAGGTTGTAACATCCCTACCCTTACACAAGCAGGACAGGACAGAGGGAAAGGTGGTTAGTCTTCCACAATGTAACTTATGGAAGTGTTTTGTAGGGCTGCACAGGCATTATGACGTACATGGAATTGCTTGTTTTCTCAATGAGGGTGGGTGAAGCTGGAGGAAGGGAGAGAATATGGAACTCAAAGCTTTAAAAATGACGTTAAAAAATTGTTTTTGCATGAAAATGGGAAATAAGACGTACAGGTAATGGAGCATAGAAATCTATTTTGCCCTATAGGAAATTAGAGGGGAGGTGGTTGGAAGAAAGGAGGGGTGATATGAAAAAGAAGAGACTGGAGGAAGGGGTGGATGGGGTACACACTGTCCTGGGATGGGGGTGGGGAGAGAGATGGGGAGAAAATTTGGAATTAAAATTCTTGTGGAAGTAAATGTTGAAAAGTGAATAATAAATAAATTATATATTTAAAAAAATGCCTTCCAGAAAATTGCTTCAGGGATGTCTTTAAGAAAACATCTAAACAATGTGAAGAACCATGTTATAACTTAAGATACCGGACTGTAAAAGGTCAAATAAACGTATACCCATTCTTGGCTAATAGGACCAAATCAAAAGTTAGCTGTGAATGTTATTATAGGATTTTTCTAGTAGAGGAAGTCAGAAATTTAAAGAGCAGGGTCATTAACATGCTTTCTCACTCTCAAAAACATTTACATCAAAGAAATGATGCTGAAAGATTAATCTATTAGTGTAAACATATGGAACATTTGAGCATATGTTAAATAATGTATATAAAACAAATGTTATGGTGAAATTTGGTAAATGCCATTTAGGATAGAGGTCCATCATTTAGCACAAGAGGTGGCAATCTATATGATAAAAGGGAAGCTAATAAAAAGCAGAATTGAAAATATTTGCCAATAGTATTTCATTCTGTGATTATGTCAGGCTTAAATCACTGAAATGTATCCATCTGCTTGAAAAATAAGGTGCCATCCAATTTCAAAAGTTTATCATAAATAGTCAACACTTGACCTAAAATTGTTAATGGATTCTACAAAAACATAGTACATGAAATAGTAGAAAAGATTTTATTTCCATATGAAAACTGTTGTAAATGGACAACTGACAAAATTGTGCTGTATTAGGGCTCTGTGATGGTTTATTAATGACATTTTTTTGCAAAACTCTGTCAGCCAGGGTAGCCTTATGTCAGGTTTGGCAGCATCTTTTTAAAAAGTAAAATCTCCAGTCTATTATTCAGTTATCTAAGCAAACAAAAGTCTGTTTTAAGGTTTTACCTGATGTATAAATAATCTGATCCTTAGCTAGGTCTCTCTCTTTCTTCATCTTTTCCAAGTCCACTTCAAGAGCTTGTTTGTCTTGCTTCAGTATTTTAATCTCTTCTAATAATCTGTTTTTTTCTTTCTTGATATTCAAAGAAAACAATTAAGTCTAAGTTATTTCTTTTTTTGATATATTTCCCCCAATTACATATAAAAACCATTTTTTAACATTTATTTCTTAAAATTTTGAGTTCTAAATTCTCTCCCTCACTCCCCAATGCCCCTCAATTTGATATTGTTATATACGTGCAGTTGTACAAAACACATTTCCATGTCAGTCAATTGTGAATGACAACAGACAACAGATAACACTAGCAGCCCTCCCTCAAAGAAAAAAATAAAGAAAATAAAGAAAAAGTATGCTTTGATCGGCATTTGGACTCCCTTAATTCTTTCTCTGGAGATGGATAGCATTTTTCATCACGTCCTTTGGAATTGTCTTGGATCACTGTATTGCTAAGTCATTGGCAGTTCATCAGTGTATAATACTGCTGTTATTATGTACAATGCTCTCCTTGCTCTGCTCATTTCATTTTACATCAGTTCATGTCTTTCCAGGTATTTCTGAGAGCATCTTACCCATCATTTCTTATAGCAAAATAGCATTCCATCACAATCATATAAAATAATTTGTTCAGCCATTCCCCAAATGATGGACAGCCCCTCAATTTCTAATTCTTTGCCACCCCTAAAAAAGCTGCCATAAATATTTTTGCACATATGGGTCCTTTTCCCATTTTTTTTCTTTTATCTCTTTGGGATACAGATCTAGAAGTGGTATTGCTTGGTCAGAGTAAGCATGGGTATAGTTCCAAATTGGCTCTACAGAATGGGTGAATCAATATACAACTTAATCAAAAGTGCATTTAGTGTCTCAATTTTCCAATGTCTCATCCAATATTTGTCATTTTCCTTTTCTATCATACTAACCAATTTAATAGATGTGGGGTAGTAAATCAGTTGTTTTAATTTGCATTTCTTTAATCAATAGTGATTTAGAGCATTTTATCATATGGCTATAGATACCTTTACTTTGTCTGAAAACTGCCTCTTCATATCCTTTGACCATTTATCAACTGAGGAATGGCTTTTTTTTTTTTTAAATAAATTTGAATCGGTTTTCTATATATTTGAGAAATTAGGTCTTTATCAGAGAAACCCCTTCTAAAATTTTTTCAGTTATTACTGTATATTTCTCTCTATCCTATTTCCATTTATCCTACTCAATCTCTCTTCACCCTGTCAATCCTTGAAAGGGCTTCACTTTTGTCTTTTACCTACTCTGATCTGCCCTCCCTATCACTTCCCCTCCAGCCCCTTTCCCCTCCTACTTTCTGGAGGGGAAGACAAATTTCTGTACTCAACTGAGTATATGGTATTCCCTATTTGAGCCAATTCTGATGACAGCAAGGTTCACTTACTGCCCCCCACCTCCCCCATCCTTCCCTCTACTGTTAAAGCTCTTTCTCCCCTCTTTTATGTGAGATAATGTACTCCATTCTACCTTTCCCTTTCCCCCTTTTTCCAGGTCATTCCTCTTTCTCATCTCTTAGTTTTATTTTTTTAAGATATCATCCCATCATACTCAACTTACACTTAGGCTCTCTGTATGCTCCTTCTTAGTGCCCTAATAATAAGAAAGTTTTTAGGAGTTACAAGTATTATTTTCCCATATAGGAAGGTAAACAGGATGACCTTATTGAACCCCTTTATGATTTATTTCTCTTTCTTGTTTACCTTTTTCTGCTGCTCTTGAGCTCTGCATTTGAAAGTCAAAATTTCTATTTTGCTCTGATCTTTCCAACAGGAATACTTGAAAGTCCTGTATTTCATAAAATGTCCATTTTTTCCTTGAAGAATTATACTCAGTTTTGTTGGGTGGGTGATCCTTGGTTGTAATCCTATCTCTTTTGCTCTCTGGAATATTGAATATCAATTCTTTTGATCCTTTAATGTAAAAGCTGCTAAATCTGGTGTTATTCCAAATGTGATTCCACAAAAATTGATGGTTTGCAATATTGTCTCTTTGACCTGGGAGCTCTGGAATTTGACTATACTATTCCTGGGAGTTTTTGTTTTGAGATCTCTTTCAGGAGGTGATCAGCAGATTCTTTCAATTTCTAATATACCATCTGGTTCTAGAATATGAGTGTGGTTTTCCTTGATAATTTCTTCAAAGATGATGTTTAGGCTCTTCTTTTGATTATGGCTTTCAAGTAGTCTAATAATTTTAAAATTATCTCTCTTAGATCTATTTCCCAGGTCAATTGTTTTCTAAGAGATACTTTATATTTTTTCCTATTTTTTCCATTCTTTTGATTTTGATTATTTCTTGATGTCTCATAAAGTCATTGGTTGCCACTTGTCAAAATCTAGTATTTAAGGAATTATTTTCTCTTTTTCCATTTGGCCAATTCTGATTTTCAAGGCATTCTTCTCATTACATTTTGGTAACTCTTGTTATTTTCTTCAATATTTTTTAGGCCACTTTTACCAAAGTGTTTACTTTTTTCATGATCATCTTTTTCTCACTCTCATTTCTCTTCTTAATTTTTCTTCTATCTCTCTTAATTGATTCTTAAAATCCTTCATGAGCTCTTCCATGGCCTGAGAACAATTCATATTTTTCTTTGAGGCTTTGGATGAGGAAGTTTTGATTTTATTGTTTTCTTCTGTGTTTTGATCTTGTCACCATAATGTCCTTCTATGGTCAGAAATGTCTTCTGCTGTTTGCTCATATTCCAGCCTATTTCTTGACCTTTAACTATATGCTAATACAGGGCTCTGTTTCTGAGGTGCAGAAAGCACTGTCCCAAGCTTCAGAGTTTTTGTGCATTTGTTTTCACGATAATTCTAGGGACCTCCAAGTTTTCATTTTCTTCCCCAAGATGATAAGATCTAAGGAGAGGTGTGTTTACGACTCTCACAGCTCTGGTCTATAAATGACCACAAGCACTCTTTTCTGCCCTGAAACTGTGATGAGGGTCCCCACACCCTTGTGGCCACAAGCTATGGTGTGCCAGTGCTCCTCTTCACCTTGGGACTGCCGCCCAGGACTGCAACCCTGATTTAGATATGGGCAATGTAACAGAGTGCTGCCCCCAGTGTCAGCACTCCTATAATCTGATCAGTTGTTTGACCCCCTTACTGTCTGTGGGCTGGAAGATCTGGAAGGAGCCGCTGCTGCTTCACTCTCTCCCAAGGCCTGCTTCTGGTATGCTGGGCCTGGTCTCTCATTTCTGTGCAAGAAAGGGGCCTTTCCTGACAACCTTTTAAGTTGTCTTGGGCTGGAAATTGTTTCCATCCTTTTGTGAGTTCTGTCACTCCAGAGTTTGTTTTGAGGCATTAAACTTATTTGGAGGGGTCTTTGCCATCTTGGCTCCATCTCCAGTCTAAGTTATTTCAAAGGACGGAATCTTCAGAATAGTTTTTACATTGCCAATGTAATTTCCTAGGCTGATGGTGATATTATTATATTGATGATAACTTGAAGTATAGTTTTAAGAAAGAATACATTGTTAAAATTTTATTTGAATCATCCAGTATAATTCAATAGGTTATTTTTTCAGCATTAAAACCCCATAAGTCCATTAATATATCACAATGTAATGAAATTTAGCGGACCTTATGTGGAAAGGGTACTGGATTTGGAATCCCAGGGCCTGAGTTTGAATACTTACTCTACTATTTATTGACTATATGACACTGGGAAAATCATTACAACTTCCAAATCTCATTTTCCTCATCTATAAAATAAAGTGATTGACTATGGTCCCTTCTTCTCTCAATCCAATAATCCCCTGATCTTTGTTTTAACTGGACCAGAATCGGTATTGTATAAACTTCTGAATGTAGGCCCTCTCCCTCTGGGAGACTACTATACATAAGAGGAGAGCAAGAAACTTATATTTTTTTACAAACCTTTATTCAGTAGTAGTTTAAGTGTAGAATCAATGACATCACTTAGTAATGGTTACCCTGACTCTCTAATCAGTTTCTTAGAAAGAAGGTCTAGATAAGTGTCAGTAATGAATGGCAGGACAACTACCTGCTGCTGTCTTGTCCCCTCTTCACTGTCTACGAAGAAGGGAAGAAGCATAAACACCCTAAGAACTGGGGGTGGACAAAGACATTCCTTGTTCTATTTCAGAGCTGGAGTACTACACCTCAGCACCATCTCTTTTCCCACAGTGATATATCAAAAACCAGAACCCGAGTCTATAGCCTTGCTGAACCTCTGCTGTAGGTGTTATAGTGTAGTTGGAAATAAAAACCATTTCTGTTAAATTCCTCTCTAAATATCAGGATTTATTTGTGAGGAAGACAGCAGCACAATCTCTATCAAATAGGGTTTTCTTCTATTTGACTTTTTTCTTTTTTTTTTAAAGCCAAAGAAAACAAAATTTATTAAAGATTCGCCAAATTGGGTTGCCTCTTAAGGAGCCTAAGCATTTGTAACACTTGTATTCACAAGGGGGCCAGACAGAATCCCTGCTAGACAGAATCTAAACTGGACTGCATCTGAGCGCCTTCATGGAGGCAAGATGGAACTTAAATACAGGAAAGAGTATAGGAGGGGTCTGGGGCAAGGGTGGGCAGGTGGGGTGGGGTGGGCAGGTGGGGTGGGGTAGTCTGGTAGTCCAGGGTGATACGAGAAGGTGTTTAGGAAGGGTCTTGAGGAGAAGTCCAAGTAGGGTCAAAGGCTGGAAACACCTGGAGGCTATCATGAGACA
This sequence comes from Potorous gilbertii, assembly GCA_028658325.1. NCBI lineage: Eukaryota > Metazoa > Chordata > Mammalia > Diprotodontia > Potoroidae > Potorous > Potorous gilbertii. The sequence continues at coordinate 12,271 of JAQQSK010006432.1, forward strand.
GACTAGGAGGCAGCGGGTGCCTAGGTGGGAAGTAGGTGGGGCAATCCAGAGATCTTGATAGGGGCAGTATGCAGATGGATACAGATCTTGATGGGATCAAGGGTGGGGGTGTGCAACAGAGACGTGAGTAGAGTGATAATGAAAAGCCCATGGGCTTCCTGAGACCACCGGAACAAATGGGAAGATTAGATTTGAATAAGAAAGGTCAGATTAAATGGGAAGATTCAAGGGGAGTTCAAGGAGGCTCCCAGAGTCTGAACCCCATCATTCCCCCCTCAAACAGACTGAACCCAAATTCTTTTGGGGTAAAAGGCGTAGGTCTCAGCTTCTGAAACTTCTTCCTGCTGGCAAGGGATGTAGAGCTGTCCCAGCCTTGATGGGTCCTGTTTAAGGGGCCAGACTTCAGAACCTGGGCTGTTTGACTTTTTTCTAGCCCTAATTTATCCACATATGAAATGATAAATCTCTATCTCCCTATACAGGAATTCTAGAAGTTTATTAATGTGGCTTAGAGAGAGCTGGCATTAGAATCAGAAAGATCTCAGTTCAAGTCTTGTCTCCAATACAGACTTGCTGCTTAACAAAACAGTTCTCTTACACTCCACCAGCAGCCCCCACCTAACTTTCTGTGAAACTATGATTAAGTCGCACTGGGACTTGCTGTTGCTTCTATCAATGAAATTACAGATCTGGACATTAAAGAAATAAACTCACAGCATTCATATGGAAGCACTCATACATAAAGTGCCTTGCTTTATGTAACAATAACAACAGCTAACATTTGTAGAGATGACTTTAAGAATTTCAAATGGTTTATTGATTTGCATCTCTCTAATCAGTAGTGATTTAGAGCACTTTTTCATATGATTATAGATATCTTTAATTTCTTCCCCTGAAAACTGCCTGTCCATATCCTTTGACCATTTATCAACTGGGGAATGACCTGTATGGTTATACATTTGAGTCAGTTCTCTATATATTCTAGAAATGAGGCCTTTATCCCCAAGCTTAGATAATTATTATCTGCAATGAATTTTGTTTTCCACTGATTAGTCTAATTCTTTCAATTTATTTTTCCCCTTGACTTATTCTAGTACAATATTGAATAGGATTGGTGATGGTGGATATCCTTGCTTTACCTCTCATCTCACTGAAAAGAATTGTGGATTATCTCCAACATAGATGTCACTTGTTCTTGATTATAGATAAATGTTGCTTATTATTTTAAGAAAATTCTATTGAATTCTATGTTTTCTACTCTTTTTAATGGGAATGTGCTGTATTTTGTCATCAGTTTTGTCAGCATTTATTAAGACTTTTTTGTTGTTTTCTTTGCTACTGAAATGGTCAAATAAACTAATAGTTTTTCTCATCTTCAAAAAAAAGTTTATTGATGATATGAATATTCCTAAAAAGTTACACATAAATCCACATTATTGTAAGTTTTATTTAACTTACAACCATAAAAATATGCTAGGTAAATTGCTCTAATAAACTTCATGGTGAGTCCTTTTGCAAAGCAGGATCACTGCATAACTTACTTTTTTTGTGTGGTAAAATCTCGATTGCCAGAGATTAGATTTCCTTAAATTGAGATAAACATGCACTGTTAAACCTTGTCTACCAAAATATAACTTCAACACATAGAAAAAATCTGATATGTCTGTATATAAAGTATTAATCCTGTTGCCTCAAACTAGCATCAAAAATTTCTGTCATTGATTCTTCACATGCCATGAATTCAAAATGGTAACTGTACATTTCATGACTATGAACTACTTTGTAGACATTGTGAACATTTTATTTCAACAATTTTTGTTGATGATTTGTTTTTTACACCATTACCATTTCCCAATGCATTCTTACTTGTCTCTCCCCACTACCTTCCCTGCCAACAACTCTTACTTGTAAAAAAGAAAAACTAAGCAAAATCCACCTAGCCAAGCAACATTGCCTAACGATGTTTGCAGCACTCCACTCCTCCACTGAGAGGCTGACATCCTGTATTCTGAGATAAGGAATGGTTAGTGCTGTTTTTTATTATTGTTCTCATCTATATTCCTGTAATCACTATGCCTACTGGATTCCTAATTCTTTCTTTGCTCTGCATCAGTTCATCAGTCTTTCTAAATTTCTATTATTTCTTCATATTCATTACTACTTGCT